>PISX010005329.1:0-109148 GCA_004024625.1 Mellivora capensis | reverse complement strand
GGGAGGGAGACAAACCATAAGTGACTCTTAATCTCACAAAACAAACTGAGGGTTGCTGGGGGGAGGGGGTCGGGAAAGGGGGGTGGGGTAATGGACATTGGGGAGGGTATGTGCTATGGTTAGTGCTGTGAAGTGTGTAAACCTGGCGATTCACAGACATGTACCCCTGGGGATAAAAATATGTTTATAAAAAATAAAATTTTTTTAAAAAATAAAAAAAATAAAAAATAAAAGTAAATAAAAATAAACAACAACTGATTCTCTCTAAATTGGGCTAACTCTCCTAAAGCAGTAGCTCTTGACCCCGTATCTCTAATCTCTATGTCTTAGGTGCTTCGTGTAAACAGCTTGAAACAAGGGCAATAAGGAAAAGTATGAGAATGAATGGAGAAAGCCCACAATGAGGAAGATTTGGAAGGTACTCAGGAAAAAACAGCACACACTGTGAACAGCTAACTACCAAAATTTTCAAATCAGAAAAGGAATATGGCTATCAGCAAACTATTTCTGAAATTTCTTGAGTAAGAGAGGTCAGCTTAAGGAAGAAAAAAGGGAAGCACAGAACTCTACATAATGAGTTCTGAACCTGTGAGCTGATCTTCCTAGGGGAAGATTCAGGGTGAATAATATGTGAGATGATTCCAGATAAATGAGCTGGTAGTACGTTCAGGTTATGGGGCAGGAATCCAATCGTAACTGTCTGAAGTGATGGTCTGAAGTTTCTCTCATGGAAAGCACCGTTCCTTCTTTTGGGAATACTTTGAAGAAAACATGTTTTCTGGCAAGATTTCCAACTTCATCCATTGAAATTCAGGCTTTTATTTCCATGATCAAGACCCAGCCAGGACTTCCCATCACCTCGGCCAACACAGGGCTCTGTGGGTCTCAAAGGGACACCATCCCCACCTTCCATCTGCCCAAGGATTCCAGACTGCAGAGCATTTTCTTATGCAATTCTCATCTGCGTCCCCTAAGGGAAGCTGAAAGGATAGCCCCTTAACAGTAAGAAAAATGGAGGCCCAGAGATGGTTAACTGAGCTGCCTAAATATACCTCATAAATACATGAGGGTGACATGATGCAGCTTTCTGGTTCCCAACCCAGGGCTCCTTGGATCTCCTTTTTCTACAAGGCACGGCCACATTCTTGTAACCCAACCCAGGTAGGTCAATAGCAAAGTCTCAAGGGCTGGCTCAAGACTAAAAAAAAAACCCCAAAGCACAGGAAAATACTCTTTCTTAGCTCAAATGGACCCAAGGTACATTTGATCATTACTAAGACTCTCCAAAGAAAGGGAAATGGGTGTGCCTAAAAGCTCCCAGCACCCCTTCTGAGAACAGGCCAGCCTTCCCAGGTCCAAATTCCCAAACATGCAGCTTAGGCTAATTCTCACCACTACTTACTCAGTGCGTTTCTTCCAACCTGAGAAGGAAGGATGGGAAAACCGAGATTCTCAATTATACATTTCCATCTAGTTTAAATGTCGTCTTTTATTTGTGACCTGGGCACGTTTCCTCACATGAGAACTCGGCTTTTGGCAGGCTCTTACAACAAACCAAAGTTCATGGAAAGGAGGATGAAACAGTGACCCCATAAAAATATCTGTGGGAAAAAGCTCTCTGAATATCTGACTAAATATTCCCATTGCAGACATAAAACCAATAAGTGTCCTTTTCTGAGCAGGAAGTTACATTGCTTAAAAAGAATTTGAGTAAGAAAACTTACCCCAAAGCTGGGGAAGTTGTTATACAACCCTTACTGTGAAACACAGAATTTTTATGGTGAGCAAGAGAAAGAGGAGAAAATCCCATATGCAAACAAAGAATAACCTTAGCTTTTCACCTTGTGCCTAGGAGTGAGGTCTCCCCGCCCCCCATTAGGACTGAACAGTTTTGAAATTTCTGAAACACTTCAGTTAGTTCTGTTTAATGGAAAAGAACTTCCTTCTTTATTTTGCAATTAAAATATTTAGAAAAGTGAGGTAGAAACAGGAAAAATACACTTGTTAGCTGAAAATGGATTACAAAATAGCACAGATGTTATGCTTAAACTATGTGAAAATCCAGATGAAATAACTGCACAAAACCAAAGCTGGTTTAATCGGGGTGGTAGGATTGTAGGTTATTTGAACATTCTTTAATGCTGCCATACCATGTCCGTCCTTGAATAGCCTTGACCACACACATCTACTGCCTGTGTCATGGCCTCAGTCCCACAGTCACTCCATCACTGTAATGGACCCCGCAGGGTTCAGAAGAGGCTCTGGGGACAACATCCAACCTGACAGCTTTCCTTGAGCCTGTGCTATTTATCTGAAGCCATCTATTAGAAAGGACTATGAACACATATGCCCTGTTTTAATAAAAACTGAGGTACCTGCCAGGCACCAGCAATCCCATGAGGCAGGTACTCAGAGAGGTGATTTAACTTGCCCAAGGTCACACAGCTGATAAATGGCAGAGCCAGGATTCAAACCCAAGCAGCTTAAACCATGCTACAAGTGAACACTGCTGCACAGAGTTATGACTAATGGGACATTAGTCTTATTTTCCATGGCTAATCTCCTTAAAAATTATTAAATATTTTAAAGCTTTGCATTTATACTTTTGAACCTACAAAACTACCATGAGTCAAAATCAGATATGGGAGGCAGGGTGGTAAATAAGTAAACTTGATTAATGACTATGTATAAGCCAAAACACCTCACATACCTCATTTTGTTTCCCAATATGCAGTCCATGCAATTCCAGTATTTCATTCAGGGAGACTAGAGTGGGAACCATGGAATGGGATGATCCTAAAAGGTCTCCTCCAATTCTGAAAGTCCTAGAAACACTGAAACAAAATGCTGGCCAGGAGAACTCATTCTCAAAACTCTGACTCCCGGACATTTACACTCTCTCTCTCTCTTGCTCTCTCCTGCTCTCTCTCTCTCACACACACACACAGAGCCAAGGAGCTCAGGGAGGTGGCTACCACTGGCTAGTCAGGGACAGAGCCAGCAATCACACCTGGTCTGACCCAAAACCTGTGCTTGGCACGGCCCTGCAGTATTGCCAAGGTTAAAAAGAAAGGCAGGACCTTCTTGTGACCATAAGATGAGCAGCCACCCCTGTCCGGTCAGCAAGGAGGCTGGAAATCCAAGCTCTTGGTTCAACCATGGTAAGGGCTAGCAGCCTTTGTGTCCAGGAGTTCCTGCTTCCTGCTCACCCTCCCCCACAAATCAGACACACAAATCCTCAAGGGGGAAAGAGCCCAAGCCCACTGCCATCCCACGAGAATGGGGGAAACACGTCCGTACACACTTTGGAGGACAGGCACATCCTTCCGCAGACCACTTCTCTTCCCCACCCTCCAGGAGCCTGGGGAGAGTGGCTTTCCTAAATCTTTATCTCCCAGGCTGCTCCCATCTGTTGCCTGGTCCCTGCCAGACCTTTCCAGGCTCTGCTCTGATAAACAGAGACAGGGACAGTTTGCAGCTAAGTGGTTCTGGGGGAGAGAACAGCTTTGAGCACTGATGCAGACAGTGGGGTGATCAGGGTATGAGGGAAGCAACTCAGTGGGACCGGAAGAGTGGGCCATACCTAGAACCTGTTCCTTCATAGGAGCAAGAAGCCGGGCCTGGGTCCTTGCCAGGGCTGGGCAGGGAAGCCAGGACTTCCCCCTTAACCTCCCCTAGAAGCTGACATAGAGGGAGAACATGCATGTATCTCTGATGTTGCTTTCTAATCTCTAAGTCATGCAACAACTACCAGATTTGGTTCGTAGTCATTAGTATGAGTATTAGTACTTAAAAGGGAAAAGAACATATAATGAATCTGCTCACCCACACACCCCCACAAGCAACATTATACATGAAAGTGTCTGGCAGGACATGTTCTCGTCCCCAACTGATTACAGTTCCCCAAAGCCCAGCATGGCTGATGTTCTCAAGTAGTATTTATCACTTAAGATAAAATTATCACTAAGTTCCTTCTTCAAATAAACATGCACAGAACTTTCAGAAAAGGGGAAAGAAGAAAATTTAGCAAATGATGACAGGGAATTAATCCTCCCAGAGGCCATCTTGACCCTGCCTTTAGTCAAACTGACAAGAGTTTTAGATGTTTAGTGTAAAAGAGTATGGAGTTATAAAACAAGCCTAGTAGATGTTTGAGGATAGAAATGTTCCAGATCCATTTTCATTTTGAAGGTCAGCCAGGCATCTGGAGTCAGCCCAGAATTAAATTCTGGTTACGTTACCTATTAGCTGTGTGACCTTGGGCAAGTTACTTGACTTCTCTGAGTCTGTTTCCTCATTTGTAAAATGGGGAAGATATAACATACCATTCCAGTCTGTTGTCTACCACTCAATGGACATTCAGTAGTTCTCCTTCAAGGGTTCTGATTCTTCCAACACTAAGCACATTTCTCAAGTTTTGTCGCTCACTGCGCCTTTTATAAATTCTCCCTCTCTAGAAACCCATCTACCCACTATCTTAAACATCACCTCCAAAAGTAAGACCACAGGTTGACCCAGTTAACTCCAAATATTAGCCACTAAATGTTTTGTAGGGTCCCTCTTCCTAGGTCCCCTATTTGTAATGGGCTGATTTCACAGGCACCTGGATGTACATCCCAGAATTACTTTGAACTGTTGCTTCACCATGCTCTCCCCGTCCAACCAGGAGCCAAATCTCATGTTCCCATGTGACACACATCTCCTCGTCACCTCTCCTCTATTCTATTCAGGCTCGGCCACACTGGCTACTGGGACAGCTTACTGCCTTACTTCCCAGCAGACTCCCAGATACACCGTCTTCCCCAACTCCTCAGTCTTTAGTCCCCTGTGCACGCACGCTCTCCCTGCTCATGCTGTCCCCCCCGTTTGGTCTGACAACCACTGACATGCCACTGCTCACTCAAAGCGTTAACTACCTGTGTTGTCTTCTAAAGCTCCTCTCCATAGAGCTCAGGGCCTCATGGCCTCTTCCTCTCTTCTACAAGGTCTCCTGCCCAGTGATATGCCCCAGCCTAAGTCCTCTTACTCACATGCCCTTCTGGTCCCAGCCAGGGCACATCATAATGATTCAAGCTTCCCTCCACTATCTCCAGCCAACATCCCCCATCTCCACACCATCCACACTTGAACACGTAACACAGCAAACACATTTCTCTTCCAAAAAATCTCAGCTTTGCTCTACCATCTGCAGAGTGCCTTCCTTTTGCTAGGCCTTCGAGCATCTACTCCTTCCAAACAAATTCATTCCAATGTCACCTCCTGGCTAGTGCACCCAGCTCCCAAAGGTTAGGGCATCCTCTCCTGGTCATGCTGGCCTAGACCTGGGCATAGTCCATAATCAAGGTCTTCACATGATACCACCATTACCCCAGTATATGGCACCTGGGAGTCATTCTGCATTTGCTAAATGGACAGATATTTTGGTCATCTGGTCAAGTTCATTGAATACAGTGAGACACTCAGTAGAAACTGGATTAAAACATATACCCTTTTTCTCCAGAGTGTATATGACACTGGAAAATCACTTACTTAGTGCTGGCAAATGACACACACATATATTTACAGAAATTCCCCTTTTCAAAGTACAATAGAAAAAGATTTAAAGGATTTTTTTTCTAGTATTAAGAGAGAGATGAATTTCAGGAGTAGTGAGTCTGTATTAAATCTAGGAGTTTGGGGACAAGATCTGAAGCAGTAAATGGGGAAGATATAACATACCTATATGTTTATATCATATATCTATATCTATATCTATATCTATATCTAGGAGTTTGGGAACAAGATCTGAAGCAGTAAACGGGGAAGATATAACATACCTATATAACATACATATAAGTGGACACTATGGCCCAGGCCCTCATTTCCCACAGTCAGCCCAGACCCACCAAAGGTAACACACTTGGGTGTGCTTTGACTGGGCGTGCCCTATGTGCGGGGAGTGCACGTGCTTCCAGGTGAGGGCTCCAGCCCTCCTCTTGCAGCAGACCCCACCTCTGTCCCATCCCCAAATAGGGGAGCCTCCACACCTCCTTCCTCGCAAGGGGAGGACCTTGAGCAACTGCTACCCCCATCAAGACCATGATAATAGAGGCCCAGGGCAAACATGCCTCAAGGAAGGAAGGGCTTTCTCACAGACTTAAAATCCAAAGGGTACCCACTTCCCTAAGGTGGGCTATCATCTTAGAAAAGAAATGCTGAAAGGCAGGCAGTTGTTTCCTATGGAGTTTTTTGTTTGTTTGTTTTGTTTTGTTTTGTTTTGAGAAAGAGAGAGAATCTTAAGCAGGGTCTTTGCTCAGTGCAGAGCCCTATGCGGAGCTTAATCTCATGACCCTGAGAGATCATGACCTGAGCCAAAATCAAGAGTTGGATGCTTAACTGACTGAGCCACCCAGGCACCCCATTCCTGTGGAGCTTAATGTGTGTTGAAAGCCCATGTTAAGAGCTGTACATGGCTATGTCTTGGTAAGTGTTTCCACTCCAAGCTCCGGGACCTACGTACAAACAGTACAGTCTGGCGGGCTCTTAACAGCCCTTCAGAGAAACCCCGAGATTTCTCTCTGATCCATCCTTCTGTTTGCTTAGTGGGGTTACATGGGATGTACTTCAGTCTGGGTCCAACCAGGAGACAGAAATCACACAGTAATTTAAGCACCAGTTTCAGAACCTGGTGAGTAACTATAAAGATGGAATAGAATTCTAACAAGTAGGCTTTGGCAGATGAAAAGTACCGGAAAAAGGACAAATGCAGAAGAGAGATTCAGAGCTTATTTGAGAAGGTATGGATGGCAGAAAAGTTCCTGCATTCCCAGGCCAGAGACAGGCCAGTGCCCAGGAAAGCAGGAACAACCCTCTGGGATACAGGCACAAAGCCTGGAATACACAGGTCCCCATCAGGAAAATGAGAGAAAACAAGTCTTAGAAACTGCTGGGTGGGTGTGCAGAGAGAGTCACCATGCACAGGGAGTCAAGGGTGCTGCCAGAACCAGACAGTGGGGAGACCCCCTTCTACCGCAGGTTAGCATGTCAATGTATGGCTGAGACAGGGGCAGCTTGTGGCCACAGCCTGGGACAAAGATCAGGTGGCCAGCTCACTAAATGGCCAAGGTTTGGGGGCTCCAGTATGAATATACATGGGGCTAACAAGCAGGGGCAGAGAAGCAGTGACCTCGGGTGAGCCCAGGCTCCCCCAGTCCAGAGTCCCAGTCTCTCTGCCAGAGCTGGAAAAAGCCATGACCCCCCTGCAGGTCCCTAGGAGTACAGTACAGCAGGTTCTACTGGAACCCACTTCCAGACCAGGAAGGAAATCCCATACTTCTGCAACATCCTCTTCAGAGCCTCCACTTACAGAAGGCGAAGGTAAAACATCTGAAGTCCCTGATCCATTTTCATGTATCAGGCAACACAGGGTGAATTCGGAGCTGAGATGCAACAGTCAAACACTGGCCCAAGTTCTCTATCTGTTAAGTCACCAACCCAACTTCATCTCCAAGCATACTTTTTTCTGAGTCTGAAGTCAGGAGGAAAGGGTTGTTATAAAACATGGATCTGATACAGTGAATATAAGTGACTGCCCATTAGCGGACAGCAGAGGTGAAGGCAGGACACAAAGGGGCACAGGGTGTCTGCAGGCAGAGGTAACCCAGCCTGTGGGCTTGGAGGACACACTGGGAAGAGGAAGCGAGGGCTGGTGGGCCCAGGGCCTCTACCCAGAAGAAGAGGACCAGTATCTGTGCTTCACTGAACAAGTGCAGCCACCAGAGAGGCTGCTGGAATGTGTTCTCTTTCTTTCACAGGCCCTCTATGTAAAAAAATAAAGAGAAGAAAATGGATTAAATCATACAGGAATATAAAATAAGGAACAATGAAGAACTCCAAATGGATGTCTGTGTTGACAACAAACACAGCTGGCTCCTGAATTCACTGAGATTTTTAGTTTCAGTGGGAGAGGGAGGGGAGAGAGGGAGAGAGAGAATCTTCAGTAGGCTCCACACCCAGCACAGAGCCTGACGTGGGCCTTGATCCCACGTCCCTGGGACCACGACCTGAGCCGAAAGCCGAAACCAAGTCAGATGCTTAATGAACTGAGCCACCCAGATGCCCCACGGAGATTTAATTTCTGTAAAGCAGATTTAGTTCACAGAGGAAAGAGCATGATCTGAGCAGTCTGTCTCCTATCAGCAGAGCTCTCGTGCATCTCTGCTGGGACACAGGCATTTGTTCTGGCTTATCAATCATCACTAATGAGTTGTTGGTGATTTTCCACATAACCAAAAAAACCTGATTAAGGACCTCATAAATGCATCTTTTTTGTCTTATTATTTCCTTTGGGAAACTACAGAGAGAAAGTAAACAATCCAATTATTCTCCTCTCCTCTCCTACCATCCCCCACCAAAAAGAAAGGCCAGACTGGTTTATCTTCACCACACACCCAAGAACACGGAGCTACCCATGTGTTGACTGTGGACTCTGTCCTTCTTTTTAATCTTTACAAACAAAGGCTATCTCCCTGTTTTAATTTACACTGTTCTTTTCACATGCTTCTTTCCTGATTTTCCTACTCTTCATGCCCTTTCCCATTTTTTCTATGTCAGTGGTTCTCCTCTCATTTAATCTTCGCAAGCTCGAAAGTATGAAGCAATTAGTCTGAGGTTATGGAGCTAATCTGCGTGGAGCCAGCATTTGGACCCTGGACCCTGACCCCAAGACTAAGCTCTCACTCTTTCTACCACCTAATGTTGTTGCTCAAGATTTCCAGAATCCCCAGATAAAGCTGGACTTAAAAAAAACAATTTAGGAATGAAAATCTCAATCAGCATGAGAAAGGAATCCTGCAGACAGAACTGTTCGCAGGTTCACAGTGCCAGAGGTCCTGGTCCAGGAAGGCAGGTGCCTTCCCAACCAGGGTTGGAGTCCCTGCAGGTGAGGGTCAGGTATTATCCACACTAAAGAACAAGAGACAGGGGCCTAAACTGGCCTAATCATAAACTCACCCAGGCAAACCCCTTTGTGAGATCTGTTTACACAGAGAAAATGTTGCCTTTTCATCCCAGCAGCGCAGGCTGAAGCGAGGCATCCCAGCATGGCCCTGTACCCTGTTCCAGGTCGGTGCAAAGCTGGCCCGGAAGTCAGGAGAGGAGAGGACCCCAGCCCATGTCAGAAAAGATGACCAGAGAGTAAGCGTTGGCCACAAACCGTATCATCTCACCCTTTCACTGGTTTTCTCCATCACAAGCACACACACTCCACACACACAGATCATAGACCAAGCTTATTATCAAAAAGAAGCCATAAGGACTTCCTCTCCAGGGCCTGATAGCTCATCTACGCCAATCACCTCATTTGCAGAAGAGGAAACTAAGGTACCAGGAAGCCCAGAGTCTTAGCAGATGCCCCGCCAAGGGCAGAATCAGGACAGTGAGTCCAGCAGTGAGAATCACTGTTAGTGACAAAGTCTTTTCCTCACAGTCTGCAGCTTCGATTCTAGGCCTTCAACATAAATAACAAAAAGGCAAAGAGGCCTACTGCTCCAGCACTGCCCAGAGGGGCACCCTCCCCGAACCCCTCTTCTCCTCGGTGTGTTTGTATTACTTCCCCTTTGCTGCTGGAACACCTAACACACACATTTATCTGACTTATCTGCTGGTTGTTAACATGTCTGACACACCCACAGGATGTGGGGGGCCTCAAGGACAGGAGCTGGGCCATATCCACATGCATTTCTGTATCTCTTGTGTCTGCTGCTCAGACAATATAATGAATCAGAAGATGTAAAAGGGGAGGAGCAGTAAAGAAACAAGGACTAACTAAAATGTGTTTTTTTTTTTAATCTTTTTGATCAAGAGTGCACACATCTCTAAACAAGTCATTGTTGAATAATTTCACACACAGGCCATCCATCTCTAGCTCCCCACCCCAGAGTCTCGTACCTGGCCCCTGGCTATTTGTTAGTCTAGGCCACTCCTCTTCCCAAGGGCCTTACACTTTTTCCAATTCCAGTGCCTTCCCCCTCAGTGTCTCACCCCTCAGCCATCACGGAAGCATTAGTGGTTGTCATCTCCACGCAGTACATAACCTAAAGACACCTCAGGAAACAGTCTAATATGATTAAATAAATCTACAAAGAAACATGGGCCCAAGGGTTGGAAGGCAATTACAAACTAATAAAAATGCACAAGCATAAATTATAGTACTGGACTAGAAAAGAATCCCATTATATAAACTAAGTTATCAAACTGACCTTGTATAAATGCTTCTGGAAATAAGTAGGCCATCAGCATTGCTTGGTGTAAAAAGATAGGGAAGGGAAGAGGTAATTTGGTGCCTGCTATGTGGGCTCCATTTGTCTATAGACACTTATAAGGAAAGCTGATGAAATCAGTAAGAGAGAATATTTTCACAGAAGTACTGGAAAAGAGATTACTGTCATTTTTACATAGTCAAAATACAGGCAAGTTTTACCTAAAGACCAACATGTTAACAAAATTAAAAGTTGACTATCGTCAAAGTTTTAAAATCGACTTTCAAAATTATGTCATACCCCCACCATTTAATTCCATGGGTTGGGATAACTGACCACAAAAAGTTGTAGAACTTTTTTATTTTAAAACAATCACTTTACTGCTAAGCACCTGGACAGCCAAATCCAATCTTCCATTTTCTCTGGCATAGAGATTTATCGATGTCACTTCCCACAAGCTCCACAAACTTTGGAAGCAACCACTGCCCTTCCCAATTTTATTAAATTATATTTGGCAGTTCTTGACTCTATGAAAGGTAGACTTTGAGAGCATGTCCATCAATTTCCTGCAAAATAAAAGTTTCCATTTGTCTTCCTTCTAAAATAAAAATATAACCTCCCCAAATCAAGAAAATATTGTTTGAACATATGCTGCAAACTGAAACCGCACATAGCGTATTAGACTCCTTTTGTAACTTTAATATTTAAATCAACACCAATGGCATTCATTACCTTAAGTGACTTAATAAACGGCCTTGGGAAGTCTCCATTTCTTGGCTGTTAGGATGGAGGTTCCCAGGGACACGTTTTCGTGAAGAGCACCTACTCTTAGTTACAATGAAGGTGCCACCGAGGAGCACGACATACCGCGCCTCAGCCTCCAGGACTCCAGTCATACCCATTTAGAGTCCCTTAGAGGAGCAGCCTTGAGTTAACTGCCTGACTCACTGTTCTTGAAAACATGCATGAAAGTCATAGAAAGTTGTGCAGAATTGCATGTGCAGAGATTTAAATCACTAAAATCTAAGGACTCGACACAGCTAATACCTTGCGGTGGGTGGGGAGACAAGAAACGAAGGAATAGGATGGAGGTAGCACAGGGACACTCCTTATAACAAGACTAACAAGCGCATACCAGACCCTACCCATTCACAGAGGGCCTGTCCATGTGCCAGTAAGCATGCCAAGGTCCCAACTGGGTACTCAGTCCTGTGAAATGGTCCCTGAGGTATCCTCATTTTACAGTTAAGTCAACTGCTCCTAAACCTGGCCCGAGGTTCCCAAGATGGACAGTGAAGGGAAGGAGAGTGGCAGGAACTGGGATGCCAGATGGGTTGCCATCCCTGTTGCTACCAAACTTAAAGACAAGCATGGAGCTGCGTGGTGGGCACAGTCAGGGTACAGGGGAGGTAGGTACCCCATCCTCATTAAGCACTCTCACGAAGACCTGATCCTAGATCCAAGTATGCTACCCTCCCAATCCCATCCCAGAGAACTCCCAAGCACCTGCACCCCATAAAAACAACCCCTGTCCTCCCCTCCCCCACCTTTGTTTGCTTCATGGCCATTCTCCAGATTCTCAATCCTAGCCTCATCCTCGAAGGCCCAGGTTCAAATGCTGCATCCTCCTCCAGGAGGACAACCTCTACTCCATCAGTGCCCTGTACTGAATCTTCCCTGCCAGCACTCGAGGTTCCCCCAAAACTGGACTTCTCAAAAGGAATGCCAAGAGCTAGTTACCCAGAACCTACCCCTCACCCCCAGCAATGCTTCCCAGCTGGAACGGTTCCAGGTGAACCAAGATCCCACTCTCCTCAGCCCTGGAGGAGTGGAACAAAGACACGCCCCTCCCCCCCCACATGCTGTAACTGAGATGAAAGCATTCCAACCCGAGTGCCAGCCACCACTCCTCACACATGCCGAGTATCCAATTCAACGGGGCTCCCCCTGGGATGCCACCTCTCCTCCAGTCAGGGACCATCCTCATCCCAGAAGACAACCTGTCTAGTGACGAGTGACCCTGGGGTGGCAACTTCAGAATGGGGTACCAAACAAGCAAACTGTCCCCGCCCCAGTTCCCTTCTCCTAGACTCCTTTCCCTTTCGTGACTCTTTTTCCCCTCCTCACATGGCAAATTTCAAGAAGTTACTAAAAGAAGCTTAAGGATTGTTTTTAAGTTGCTTTTTCAAATTATCAAAATAAATCTTATAGACTGAAAATACACATCCTCAAAACGGACATTTTGGCCCTTTATCCAGATGTTCTATTAAAAAGGGGGCTGTTTGACCAAGATGTATGTCAATATATTTGAAGAGATGAAATGGGAATACTTCTTTCTTTGGCCACCTGCCAAGAAAAATTTATGTTGTCAAAATAAAGGAGATTATGTTTGCTCAACATATGAACACAGGACAGAGCTGCTTAGAAACCGGGCCTCTTTTACCCAGCAGCTTAAATCATGTAATTTTAAATATGTCTGTGAATGTCACCTTCGCTATTACCTACTTGGAAATATCAGGGGCTGTAGCAATCCGGGATCGCCCAGTGTCCACCCTCTGCTCACCTCTCCCTCCCCATGGGGGGTCCAAACACCCCCATAGTTTCTGTTTCTCCAACTGGTGACCTGGAGGTCCACCAGGATCTGTCCTCCCACTCAGGGTTGTGCCCACACAGCCTCCTACTCATGTGTGGGGTAGGGTCGAAAACAAAGAGGGCATCATGCTGACACCAGTGGCAGCCACCTGAGGCTTCATCCTATACCTCTCTGATCTGTAATGGTTTGAAAATTTCCATTATAAAGAGAATTTTTTTTAAAGGATCCATCAGAACCTTAAGGAAAAAAATTTTAAAGAGACAAACATTTGGTTAAAAATAGGAGTATTCATGAGAGATATTTTAAGTTCATTTGAAGAAAATAATTCCTTATGTGGTAAAGAGAAGAAAAATAAAACGGTTGCATCTCATTTACTTTAGGAATAAAAGCTACATAAGTTCCTTTTAAATAAACATCAAATTCAGCCATAAAATAATAAATGTAAAATATATTTTGTTAGTTCCAAATGTTAAATATTCAGAAAAGATGGTATTTGTAACCAACCCAATTAGACCCTTGCAATGCTAAATAAATATATTTGATTCTGCAAACATCACTAGGCTTCCCAACAAATAATCTAGAGCTAGACTTGAAGATTTTATTTTGTCTTGTTTTTTTTTTTTTTAACATAACTGTATTACTCTCAGATCGGGACTCAAAAAAGAAGCACTTCAGAGAAGCATCTGGATGTTAAGTGCTTTCCAAAGAAAATAAAAAACAACATAATTCTGAAGCACAAATTAAAAACCTTAGCAAGTTTATGCTCCATAGAAATGACCTTACTGGAGTGTTAACACTTTCATATTCATGACTGCATTGGATTTAAACAATCAACATGTGAGGATGGCTGTGCAGGTTTTTCCCTATTTTGCGGGGGTGGGGGAGGCAACAGAAGCCAAGTGGGTTGCCATGGTTACAAAGGTTTTTTTGTTTTTTGTTTTTTTTTAAGTCAGCTCTTAGCACCAACATCTACTTCAAGTTCTCCACAAGGACCACTCTCCCCTTTCCAGTAAGTCACTCCCCAGCCCTCATAAGATTACCGTGCCCTGGGACAGCACTGTATGCTCCCCTGGGGTCCAGTATCAAGGGTGGATCTCCATTCTCCTTCACCTTCAAAGCTCTCCCTCCTCCCAGTAGCTCCAAGCACAAGGCCCTCTTTCCCTTCTCGGTCAACATCCTGAAAAGGTTCTGCTCCTTGTCATGCCCAGACCTTTCCAATTCCCTTCATCCTCTAGAATCTTCCTAGTCCTTGACCTCTCCTGACTTCCCAGGGCACCTAACACTGACCCCATCCCAAATTCAAGACCACTGAACCTGGATTCTCTTCCTTGTTCTCCTGAATCTTCACAGCTTTGCTCCTGGCCTCATGCCCCCAAATGGGTGCTCTCCACAGTTTTGGGCTCAAGCTTATTCCTGGGTCTTCCCTTGCTCCCATCCCCTGGACCCTCTGAGACACCACTACAACCTCCAATGTTCCAAATGTTAAAAAGATCCCCAGCGTACCTATATCTGTAGATCAACCCCTTCACACTTTCCTGTACTGGTTTCCAAACCCCTCCCACAAACATCAGTCCTCTTATCTCTCACTCTCTTTCAAATAAATCAAATACATACACTTTAATCCTGTACCATCCCTGGCCTGGTTTTGGGGCACCCAGTTTTCCCCCAGAAAGTGACCGAATTCAACAAGTATCAAGCACCTGTGCTAACTGTGCAGTGTTTAAAACAGACAACCAAGAATTAAGTTACAGGGCCAATCATCACACAGTTGGTAAGAACTCAGACAAAATACAAAGGACAGCACAGATGATAAGGGTAAGAACAAGGTGGCAGGAGTGGGGCAGGAAGAGGAAACAGCCACCGCAAACGCCAGCAGCAGGAGAGCGCAGAGACCAGTGTGGCTACAGCCAACTGAACCAAGGGCCCGGGAGGTGACAGAAGGTCCCTGCCTTTAGTCTGACTTCAGTCTGAGAGGAAGAGCTACTGGAGGTTTCTGAGCAGAGAAGTTTACAAAGTAATTTCAGTTTGTACATATTCCTCCACATTCTTTCAGAGAAGAGACCGCTGAGGGGCAATGGGAAATAGTCCTCCATCAGGAGGCTGTAAAATGACACAGGGCCATGAACACACCTGCCTTGCATCTACCTATCAGGCTCAAGTTCACCTTCCTAAATGCAAGTCTGACCCTGACATGTCACCACACCCCTCTGCGGGAATGTCCATGGCTCCCACGACCTCCATGACTATCTAGTGCCATCTGATGCATGGTCACTGGGGTTGCACCATGTCCTACTACCTCTTCCTAAACACCAAACCAGCGGGATCACCTACTATTTCCCTGACACACTGCCCCAAGCCTGCGATACCTGCCTCTGTCCTCCGAAAAGTTATTAATCCATCCATTAGGGCTAAGCCCAAACACCAGTTCCCTCAGGAAGCCTTTCTTGGTTGCCCCCCCAAACTGCACATTGCTTGCACCTCAACGAGAGCACCCTTTCATCGTTCTGGGTTAGAGTTTCCAGAGACTGGTAACTCAAGGGCAGAACTGTGCCTGACCTATCTAGGAACACAAATGGGGCCAAGCACAGTGCTAGGCATACAGTAAATGTTCAATTAATGCATGCTGGCTAAGTGAACAAAATGTTCATCTGATTATACATCGACTTGAGATCTTAGGGGGAGGTGGTCCCAAGGACGGGTTTTCTTTCTCAGCCACTGTAATCTGGAAGACTGGGGTCCTGATGGGGGGTGTTGGGGGGCTGCATGCCCAGCACTCCTGACAATGGTACAGTCACAAGTAGAGGCCACAGTGAGGATGGACTTGAACCCAAACCTTCAAAGCCTCATGCCCTCTCAGCCAGATATATCTCTAGGCATGCCCACCCCACACAATCCATTTTAAATTTGCCTAAAGCATCAGCAATATGTTTTTCCCAAGCCTATTCTAGAGGTGTACAGATATAGAGAAAAGAACCTGGAAGGACCCAAGCCAAGTTAAGAGCAGTTACAGTGTTATTTTCCTTTACCTTACCTTGATTTTTTCCCCCCTAAATAAACACCCTAAGAAAAAAAGGCTTTTAGAGAGAATGCCACAGGACCACCTGAGTTACAGCTAAAGAATGGCTCCAAAAATAGAAAGTATCCAAAAAGCCCACCAAAACCCTGGGAACATGAGACCACTGAATATATACTACTGCTTACAGTATATATAAGCTGCAAATGTTTTAAAAGGTTTGTCTGAGCATGCAATGGTCTGAGCCTAACAACTGGCCCTGTGCTTTCACTTCTGAAATAATTATTTCAGAAACACTGTGGATACCCCAGCCACTTACCATTCCCTCTTATTTAAACTCTTCCATAGATTTCATAATCAAGTGTGAACTGTAGCTTATAGCTTATATACTTGCAGGAAACAGCGACTGATTGGCTCTAAAAAGGACATTTCAATGACTGTCATTTCGTGACTTACAAAGAATATGTCAATTAAAAATAATAGGAGGGGCACCTGTGTGCTCAGTCCATTAAGCGTCTGACTTGATTTCTGCTTGAGACTCTCTCTCCCCCTTTCCCTCTGCCCCATTCTCTGCCCATACTTACCCCCCCCAAAATAAGTAAATAATTAAAAAAAATAATAGGAGATCAGTTATTGAGACATAATATGTCTTATTTAAGCTGAAAGCTACATCAACAATGAATCAACAAAGACTTGGCTTCTAACTTTCAGCAAAAGACCAACATAACTTTAAGAGTGAGATAGCGTATTAAAACAAGGAAGAAGATAAAAAAAAAAAAAAAAAACAAGGAAGAGATAATTGCTTTAGTTACCACTTTTTTTTAAAGATTTATTTATTTATTCTGAAAAAGAGAGACAACACATGCATAAGTTGGAGGAGGGGGCAAAGAAAGAGAATCTCAAGCAGACTCCCTGCTGAGTGGGGCTCCATCTCACGACCCATGATATCATGACCTGAGCTGAAACCAAGAGCTAGACGCTAAACTAACTGAGCCCCCCAGGCATCCCTTTAGTTAGCACCTTTGTAAAGAAATAAAAGGGGGACAAGGAAACCGCATGTCAAGCACAGTGCTAGATAATCTTCCTAGTAAGTCTGAGATAAGAGTTTCATCTCCCCCATTTCACAAATGAAGAAATTGAGGCTCAGAGAGGTTAAGTAACTTAGTCACAGTAACCACAGTCACACAGTGGCAAAAGCCAACTCAAAACCAGGTCTGTTTCACAAGACTATACACGGTATGATTCTGTAATTCCACTTCTATTAGGTTCAAGAGCAGGCAAAACCAATCTATATGAAAGGAGTCACATCTATGATGATATGAAACTTCCCTCTACTGGGTGGATATTGACTAGAAGGGGCAGAGGCACCTTCTGGGGTACTGAAAATGTTTAATTCTGGAGTGGGATGATGGATACACATTCAGGAGCCACACACAACATTAGAGCCTTCACACTTTATTGTATGCTATAGCTCAAGTTAAAGAAAAAAAACTTCCTCATCAGATGGACTCCAAGTTCATACTCTTAACCACTAAACCACCACTCTGACAGAACCTGGCCACACTCTAGAATTGATTCCTTCAGATAATCATTTTTTAAAAGTATTCTGGGAAGCAACATACATCCTAATCACATCAGAGTGAAAACACTGGAAAAATAAACCTGTTTTTAAATGCCACAGAATGAAAGTATCAACTTCCTGGCTACTGGGAATTTCCCCTCTGTAGCCACAACAGAATACAATTTTAAACCCTGCTCTAAGGGAATGTTCACAGATGCACAGAAAATAATTTGTAACAAAGTTATCTATGGAAACACCTAAAACTAAAATCACACAAAATATTTCAAGACATGGTATAACTTTATCAATAATGTTCTCAAAAGAAATTTGAATTTTGGGGCACCTGGCCAGCTCAGTCAGTAGAGCATAAGACTCTTGATCTCAGGGCTCTGAGTTTAAGCTCCGCGTTAGGCATGGCGCCTACTTTTAAAAAAATAAATAAATAAATAAAATTTAAAGGAAATTTGAATTCTGTTACAAAAATTTAAAAAGTCAAGGAGACAAAGCTGATGGGCAAAGAACATAAAGTTCACAGCAGTGGCAACATACAATACATGCAAAATCTCAGCTCAGAGTTTTAACATACAGAAAACTGGTACAATTAACTTTTTCCAGCAGTAATGTAATTGTACCACATATGCCCTAATAACAAATTCTCTGTCAAGTACAAGTTCTTCCCACCGAAGTTCTGTTCAGACTAGTAAAGCCTCATCACCAGGTGATGATGAAATCATTACATCAATTTTCTTAAAGTTTTATACCACACACATTATACCTCTTATTCGAATGGTAATTGCCTCTCCAGAGAGAGGAATTTATTCATCCTACAATTTGCAGACATCTTTGGCAAGCACCTAGTTAACAGTTATCCCACCTTGAGGAGGAGTATGGGGGAGGAAAGAGCTGTTCCTACACACCTGTTGGCTGTATGTCCTGTGGTCCTTCCTGGGTACTTTTGATTATGTCAGCCAGGAAACCCAACTTTCAAATTGTCAGAGCCCAGTTTAACTCATGTTTTAATGTTCTGTATACACTAAAATTGCCAGGCAATTGATTGCAATGATTTTGGTTCCCTCTGAGCATCTCCATATAAGACCCAAAGGCCTTTATGAGAATTTTCCAGTATTTATAATTTATACACTACAACTGGGCATGTTGCAATAGATTATATAACCAAATATTATCCCAGGTGCAAGAATCTTAATGTTTATAAAAGTAACCTTTGGCATTTATTAATTGTCAAAGTCTTTAACAAACTGTCCAATAAAACTGTTCAAAAAACTAAGTAAAGTCAAATATTGTGGCTATTAAGCAAGTTAGAAAGAATGAAAAGCACTGACCCAGTATGTTAAGAACAGAGTACGCATCAGGCACATTCACAGCACCGATCAGGATCCCTGAATTATGGTTCAAAAACAAACAAAAAACAAAACAAAACAAACCAGCATTACCAGAAAACATAAAAACTTGAAGTTTCTTAAAGAAACAATGGATTCATCTTTTTTCATATCCTGCATCGGCTAAAAAGCCCCATACATTTCTATCCAGAACATCCTAGCTTTGTACCAACAACACATCATGTAAAGCAAAATGATCCTTTTTTTTTTTTTTTAAAGATTCTCTTCCATTTCCTAATATAACTCCATTTTTTCCAACGCATCTCTAAAAAAGGCACACATTTGGGGGGCACCCGGGTGGCTCAGTCTGTTAAGTGTTTGCCTTTGGCTCAAGTCATGATCCCAAGGTCCTGGGATGGAGTTCTCCGTTTGTCAGTCCATCAGTGAGTCATCAGTGAGTCCGTCAGTGTCAGTCATTCAGTCCAGCGTTTCACAAACTGGCAGGCTGCTTGCTCAGCAGGGAGTCTACTTCTCCCTGTCCCTCCCGCTGCTTGTGCTTCCTCTCCCATTCTCTCTCTCCCCAATAAAATAAAATTAATAATAATAATAATAATAAATTAAAATTAAAAAGGCACACATTTGAACACAAATTGTATAATGAAAAATCAACCATGAATTATCAGTTCCACTTTCCTATTTTAGCAAAACTGCAGTATCTTAGAATTGGAGAAATCTAAATTGTGTTTTTTTAACAAGGAACTCTTCAAAACTATAAGCCGTTACTCAGCTATCCATCAGAAACCCAGGGAAAAAAAAATCACTAATTGTTACAAGCATATTATGCTTATTTTCATGAAAAGGTTACTTCATTTCTTGGATTTTAAAAACTTTATCTGCATCTGCCAAATCTGGCTGATTTCAGTCTCAGTCAGAACAATCTAAATGGTTCCCAGTTACTGTTTTTGGTAAAGGGAAGTTGATGCCTAGAGTAACTTCCATACTGATTACACAATGACCACCACTCATTAAGTGCTTCTTAATTCCCATGATGCAGAGCCAGGAGTTTCCAAAACCCATTATGGAAAATAAGGCTGGGATGATCAACCTGCTCGAGGTCACAGAATCATATGTGGCAGATTCAAGACCAGTGAACAGTGAGGGTGGGAACTTGGAACTTTTATGGAGAATTAGGCCTTTCATCAACACACATGAAATTAAGAGCAGTGAGCCCCTGCTGTTGGGAGATAGCCAAGGGGAAAAGCAGTATTTCAAACTGAACAAGTTATTTCAAACGTTAGAGCCAAAGATACAGACATTCACAAAGCTGGGCAGGGGGATAGGTTTACCCCTGCAGAGAATTCTATAGTGTTCTGTACTTCCCTGGTCTTAAAATCTAATCTAAGAGAGCAGGGACTGTGTGTGTAACACTCTCCCAAATTCCACCAAGCTTAATAACCTTTATTCAAAAGAAAGAGAAGTGAGAACTAGGGCAGTGGGAAGAAATGACCGCCCAAGCCTGTCCTCCCACCAGGGTAAGCTGTCAGATCCGCATGGGCGCGACCAGGAGACAGACTGGGTTAGGCTCGGATCCCCCTCGCCTTCCTGCTCCCGATCCTGACCCTGTTGACCACCTCCCCAAGTAAAATACACCGGAAGAATTCGTTGTAACAAGTAGCCGCCCATATCCACCAACTGGTTTGGCAATCTACCATCTACAGCAAGGCTCCAACAAGGGAGGGGCAGAAGAATATGGTATAATTGTTCTAAACTATCTTTCTACTAAATTGGGAAGGTTCACGAGGCCATGAGTGATAGGGGAGCAAAGACAAAAACCCCATCCCTGAGTTTTAAGCAGGAGAGGGAGCCTCCTCGCCACCCGGGCTTACAATGTATTAATCTCAGAGATAGCTTTCATACCCTGACACTTGTAGGGAGATAATGGGTTCTGGGGCTCCCCCGTCCTAAATGAAAAATACCGTGGCCTGGATATTAAGGTGACTTGCTTTTACTATCTCCAGGAGGGTCCGCCTGCCGTTCCGGGGCAGCCTCCAGGATCTCCGCCCGCCGGGGTCCCACCGAGGGCCCCCACTCCCATCCTTCCAGCGAGGTGTTTGGCCAAGGCCTGCCTCACCGGCTCCGGGCAGCACCCACCCATCCCCCTCCCCAGGTCTCAGACAAGCAGGCTAGTTAATCATTCAACGCCGGCCGGCGGCGTGAAACAATTTTTTAGAGGTCAACGCGAAAGGTTCTCCCTAAGTTTCACAGAAACCAGCCTTTGGGGACCCAGAGGGGGCAGCGGTAGACAGATGGGGGTGGGGAGCGGCGGCGGGCGGCTCTTTGGCTCACAAAACACCTGATCTCCCCATGCGGCAACCGAGACCAGCGCAGTGCGAGGGTGGGGTGACGGGGTGCGAGTGAGAAATCACACCCGGCCCCCTCCCCAAAACGCCCGTGGTAGCCAGGTGAGGACGCCGGCCCCAGACGCCCCTTCCCAATGCCTGCATCACCCCCGCGCGGGCTCCCCCGGAAGTAGGGGTGCAGCGAGGAGGGGGGATGTCCCAGGGCCCCGTGGGGGTGGGGGTGAAACAGGACAAGAGACTAAAAAGACATGCTGCTCCTGGTTTCGCTATCCTCTTCCTCCAGGGTAAGGAAGCCGGAGGGAAGGGGGGACGCCTAAATGCGGCGGGAACCACCCGGGAACGGTTTCCTCCTGTGGCGCGCCGGTACGCAGCCGGAGCTGGCGAGGAACGGGACTGCTAGGGAGAGGAGTCAGCGCGGAGCAGGGGGAGCGCGAAGCAGAGATGGAAAGGAGGTGGCGCGGGCTGGGGGAGACGCTGGGGTAGGGGAAGAGGGGCGGGAGGGGGCGCGAGCGCACACCCGCCCCGGCCCTACCTTGTCCGGGAGCAGCTCCTGCTCAGCGGGGCGGGGGCGGGAGATCCCGGCCGCATCCACGTCCCGGCCGCTCGGCGCGGCTCAGCCCGGCGACCGCCGCCGCTCCCGCTCCATACGTTGCTCAGCGACGGGCGGCCCGGGGGTGTCGGCAGCAGGGGAGTCACCGGCACCGCTTGTCTCCGGCACTTGTTGCCGCGACCGCCACTGCGACTCTCACTCCCGGCTTCAGCTCCCGGCGCCGCCGCCGCCGCCGCCTCTGGGCGCCCGGGTCCGGCCCCGCCTTCGCCCCCGCCCGGCGCGCCAATCAGGCCCGGCACCACCCCTCACGTCACCGCCCAGCCGGGCCCGCAGCCCGGCGCCCCAAGTTTGGGGAAGGCCGAGCTCCAGCCTGTCTGCCAGTTGGCGCCTGAGATTCGCCCAGGCTCTGCTCCTCCTAGCTCCAGAGACCCTCCGGGGCCTCCAGGTCCACACGTGGAAAGTAAAGGGTTAAACTGGGGGCCCCCAGGAAGTAGACCTCCTCGGAAGAACAGGACAGTTCGACCCTATTCCAACCCTAGTCTAACCGAAATCTCTCCAATTGCAGGTCGCCCCTCTTGCGGTGCGCCTAATGTTGGGGGACTAAGCCTATAGCCTGGGTAGGATTCCAGTGACCTTTTCCAGCCAGAACCAGTTTGTGACTGGGCCTAGACTGGACCACAGCCGGCGTTCCAGTGTTTGGGTGCGTGCGCCTCTGCAAAACCCGGAGTTCCACTGGGGAAGGGGGAACCAGGGCCAAAGTGGGACTTGACCATTGCTCTCTGCCCACCCAATACTTGCCGCCATCTCTTAGATCCCCCAAATAACGCCGTAGAGCCCAAGGCCTACACGGGTGCCCTACTTGGCACTGCCACCCGACCTTCGAATTTATGAAGCTGCCCAGGAACTGGTGAGGGGGAAGTTTTAGTTCTCCTCCTTGTGGTGTCTTACAGAGAATTTCCTCGAGGTTCCACGCGCGTCTTGGAAGCCAGAAATGCAAGGTGTCCAGACGCCGCGCCGTCAACCCGCGCCGCCGCCCAGAGGGGCAGGGCAGACACCTAGGAGCTGAACTCTGACACACACCTTCGGCTCCCCACTACCGGGTGTGGACTTGGCGTCTACGACACCCACCGGCCGAAACACCTGGAACCACAGACGCACCCTCAGCCCAGCGCCACTGCTGGCTCGCCAGAGCACTGCATTCTAAGGTGAGTCCCTGACTCTGGACCCAAGTTTGGGGGCCCCAGGTAAGCCTAGCGCAACCGGATGGGGAGGTTGCGCAGGTCTGAAAGGCTGGGCGCAGCCAGCTTGTCACGCGCGTGCTCCGTGGGGAGGCAAGCTTGGCCCGAGGCCCATCAGAAAGCACCTCCGTCTGTTGGTCCTTATCTCTTCAGGAAGAAAGAGATCCCCCTTTACATGACCAGATCGACCAGACCCGGCAATTAAGGACACTCCACCTTCAAATATGTGCATTTTTCAGAAGGCTTTCTGAGGAGGAATTAGCCAAAGGGGAAAGAAATGTAAATGTAGGGATTTCGGGCACCTAGGAGTTCAGCCTTCTCCACTGTGGGCGCTTACTCTGATCCAAGCTCCGAGCAAAAGAATCTTTTGCAGCTGAGCCACGTGGGTACATGCTTTTAGAAACAGGAATTCGGAGTCAGACCTGGGAAAATTTTTATTTTCAGCCTTCAGACCTTTTTGCTTTTATGTTGATCCCATGATTCTCCTAAAACTGAAACATGAAAATTCAAGAAACAAGTTGGATTTTGTATATTCATAGAAAAACAGAAAGGATGCACACTGACTGCTAACCGCGGGTATGTGTGCGGATTGGAGTGTGGGATTGGAGTGTGGGAAGGAGGGAGATGAATTTTATACCCTTATACTGACTCTGCATTTTGTATTTTTCCAGTTATATTAACTGTCAATTTAGAAACTAACAATTTAGAAAGCTAATAAAACATTTTTAAAGAAATATAGAAATTAAAAATTCTTCAAGAACTCTGGAGAAAGTATACATTAATAAACAAAGGAAGCCTCTGCTTTCATTCTACATCAAAGTAATTATTCCTGAGTCCATGTTCCTTGGTTTAAATAAAGATATCTCTAGGCTGCTGTTCTGATTAAATGCTGTGGTGGGGCAAGACTGATATCTGAAGATTTTTCTGTGCTGTCAGACTGACATACTGTTTCTATGCACGTGTGTCTTCCCTTTAAATGGGTACCCGGTAGCCACAGACATACCTTCAGCTGCCTGCCAAGGAGTTTTTAGTAAAGGAACTGCTACAGCGTAAGTTGGGATCCAACAAGGAAATTAAGCTTGTGTCCTTTGTATCTGCCCAGGCCCCAAAATTTAAAAATAAGGGCATTCTCTCCATCCTGCCATTAATTAATGCAGCTGGGAGTGTATCTGTAACAGTTAACACTGTTCCTTTGGGGGAATTACTCAACACAAAGTTCCACACCCACTTGGCTGTAGTCTTTACTCTTGGGTTGGGGCCAGGGTCCATTGTCAGTAGGTAAAGATGTATTACTTATTTATTTAACACATATGTGTTGACACTGGAGTGGTGACCATGACAGACAAAACTCTTCCCTCTTGGAGCTCACAGTTTAGCTGGAGAGAGACAGCTTCACAATTCAATGCAGTCAATTATATAACTGACAATTGCAGAAGTACGCGGTGGTGGGACCATTTGGGGGAGTCCAGAAGGAGGTGACATTTGAGTTGAGCTCTGAAGGGTGAGCAGGACTTACTCAGGCAAAGAGATGAGTGGAACAGAGTTCCTGGCTGGTTTATACTGCAAGGGGGATGTGGTTGAAGGAGAAGTGGAGAGGTAAGCAGAGGCTGCATTTCGCAGGGCCTAGAATACCATTTTCTATAAGATCACTCTGACTAGATGTGAAGAAGGAAAAGGGTAGAGGGGAAAGGGGGGTTGAGGGATATTTAGGAGGCTGTTGCTAAAATATAAATGAAAGGGCTGTTCATCTAAGTGGTAAAGCAAATGGAGAGAAGAATACCAGCAGGATTTGGTGATTGCTTAATTAGGGAGGAATCAAGGAAAACTCCCAGTTCTCTGTTTCTTCAACCAGAGGAACAGTGGTGCCATTTTCTCAGTTGGGGGATTCAGGGAAGAGAATTGAGGAAACCTTCCCAAGGTTCACATTTGGTCAAGGTGGGTCTGAGGTGCCTGTGAGGTGTCCAAGTGAAGATGTTGAGTAGGTTTTGGTTGTAGGGTCCTGTTCTCTGAGGGGAGGCTGAAACAGAAGTAGTAAGTAGCAGTGGTAATAAAGCCAGGAGAATAAGGTGGTCTCCCAGGAGAGTATAGAGCTTGACCGGAAGAGGGCCTAGGATTTATCTAAAGGCTGGACAGAGGCAAACTACTGTCAGATGAAGTGGAGCAGTTGCCAGAGAGGTAGGAAGAAAATTAGGAGCTTGGGGAGGTAGGGATTTCCCAGAGAAAGAACATATAATAAGGAGGCAGTAGTCAACAACGCTCAAAATGGCTGAGAGACCCAAGGGAAATGAAGACTAAACAGCCACTAGATTGACTGACCTCGGTGTCACTGGGAGTTTCATGGAGCAGACTCGTACAGTGAAGGCCAAAGAAATAGACTGTAGTGGATTGAGGAGTGAGTGAAAGGTGAAGAAATGAAGAAAGGCACTTCATGCAGACAGAAGGGTTTGAAGGGTCAGAGAGAGAAACAGCTGGAGAGGAAATGTTATGTCAGCAGTGGGTTTAGGATAGAATAACTTGAGTGTATTTAAATGCCCAAATGGAGGATCCTAGAGAGAAGAGGAAAATGAAGGTATAGCAGTGAGAGAGCAATGGACAATAAAGTTTCCTGTGACCATGGGAGAGGACAGAACCAGAGTATGGGTGGAAAGGCTAACCTCATGCAGGAGGCTACCTCCTTTATTATAACGGGAGGGAGGAAGTTAGAGGAGGACTGAAGTAGGCAGTTTTGGTGTGGGACATAGAATCCTTCCACAGGATAACTTTCTCTTGCTCTGTGACACACAGGAGGCTGGGGTTGGGGCAGGGAGAGCTGACAGATTTGAAGAGAGTGGAGAAGGTGTGAGAGTCATTGTGGAAAGTGGGCAGGTTGGGAGGTGGCAAGATGATAGGGCAGATGGCAAGGCAGCATGCAACCCACTTGAGGTTGGTGGTGTGAACTTATAAGGTACCCTTTGGCTCTCCTGTGTGATTTCCTCCAGCAGAGCTCAGGTGTCTGCTCTGGTACAGGTTCAGGTGGGAAGAGGAGCAAATTCCTTTTGCCAAGGAATTGAGAACCTTGACAAAAGTGAGGTTGACATGATGAATGATAAGAGAGAAAGGACAGAAATCAATGGGCTGGAGGTGTCAAAGGAGTCAATGTTTAGTCATGTTGGAAGAAGAGGAGGTTGCTGACTTGGGTCAGCAGTCTGGATGCTTAAGTTAGTGGTTCAGGAGGTGGAGAGCTTTAGATCATGGCGAAGCCAGGATATGATAGGGGAGAGTAGAGGAGAAAGTCACTGGAGAATATGAGAACACCAAGGGACTGAGAGGCAGGGTATTGGATAGGTCATCCATGTGGGCAGTGAAGCCACCCAGGAAGATATGGGCAGGAATTAAAGTCAGGGTCATAGTGTGAAGGTTATGCAGCTGTGAGCTAAAGTCTTAAGAAAGTGAAGAAGAAGGAGGAACCAGGAGGTCAGAAGATGGGAACCACCAGAAAGGAAGAGGGAATATGGCTAGCAGTAGTCTCCTCAAGAGTGGAGGAATAAGAGTGTTTACAATAGGTGGAGGAGAAATAATCAGAGAGAGAGGACTAACCCCACCTCTGGGCCCTGGGGGACACACAGATGAAATAGTGAGCACCTTCATCTCCTAGAGCTTCAGGGAAAGCAAAGAAGGTGGGATTTCATTCTGAGTAGAGCTTAAAGATATATGGAAGGGTGGATGGAGCAACCTTCAATTCGGTTTGCTTGTTAAAGTCTACAGTCCCAGAGGATTACATAAAAAGATTTGGAGGGTAGGAGTGAGTAGAGGTGGGAGGTCAATACCAGGAAAAGCAAAGGATTGTGCCGGATGGTGGCTAGAGGATCCATGAGAGAATGATAATGGAAAGAGAAATGAGTGGTCTCTATGAAGCCCGACCCCATAACTCTATAAGCCAGGGCAACATCCCCCTCACTTGTTTTGCCCCAAGATTTCCATCAGGGAAAGGCATGTGAGGCCTCCTTCTCCTTCCTCCTCTTCTCCACTAGAGACTTTGCTGTCAGCACATGAGCTCTTATGGGACTCTGGCCACAAGTCAGGAATCCCAGGCTTATCTCACCTCTGCTACTCACCTTGCCTCTTCCTCAGGCAGGTTGTTGACCTCTCCTGTCTCAGTTTCATTGCCTGTAGATGCTAAAACACACACACTTCTCAGGGCAATTATAAAGAGTGGAGACAAAAACTTAAGAAAAAGCACTTTCTAGGGGCACCTGGCGGCTCTGTTGGTGGAGCATGTGACTCTCGATCTTGGGGTCATGAGCTTGAGCCCCATGTTGGGTGTAGAGGTTAGTTTAAAAAAAACACAACACTTTCTAAACTGTAAATCATTGTAGGGATGTGAGTAATTTCCCTTGTTCAGAACGCCCTCACCTACATCCATATCTCTCCCAGGAGCCCTCCCAAAAAGACTGTGAGTCTCTGCTCTGGAGGAAGCTGTAATCTTGCCCAGAAACAGGACAAACACACCCAAAACAATTAGAGAGGAATGCACAGCTGTGTCTGATTAAGTGCTAAATTGTAAGGTGCAGACAGTAAGAGCTCTGAGATCAGAAAAGAGAACAATTAGCCAGACTTGGGAAAGTCTGGGAGGCTACCTGGAGAAGGCGGGGTGAAAGGCACCCAGGCTACTCACCGAAGCTGTGAAGAATACTGGCAAGTGCCCATTCCTTTGTGGCTGCAAAGACTGTCAGTCTGGCAGTCTGACATGGGTCTGCAAAAAGCTTCTAGGTCACAGATGCTCTTTTGGCACCCCTGCTGCCCAGCCTGTTGTCATCCCGGTAGCCATGCACCTTCTTAATTACAGTCCTGTGTGCACCCCCCACCCCCACCCCTGGTGGCTGAGCAGCCTGGGCGACACAGAGACACATATGTTCTTTGCCCTGGGCCTCTCATGTTTAGGTCTCCCTTGTCCCCTGTTTGCCTGGTGAAGAAACAGGTTGATCTTCAGCAAATTTCCTGAACCATCTTTGGTGCCAGCACACGTCTAGCATTTTTGCCTGGCCAGACTACAGGCTTTGGAAGAGAAATGCTGCTGTTTGCCTCACTGTACCCAGCCAGCCTGGGGGACCTGCACGACCACCAAATCAAAGCCCAGCACCTGCTCCCACACCTGCCTCCTTTCCTCTTTACTGCCTCTGCTTCATGGCCCAGGAGCACCCATAAACCCACCATTCGGATACCACCCCACAGAGCTGCCACCCTAGAGGCCGAGACCTACAAGGCCGGAGATGGCTTCAGCCTCTGTGGCTGTATCAGAGCCACGGGATTCAACTCCTGCAGCCCTCTGGACATGGTTCAGAACGAAGGCCATCTTCCTCAGTAACTAGCCTGGTTGGTGCCCAAGCTCTGTAGTTCTCTCCTCCCTTTTGCACAGATCTGGAAAAGATCCCATCATGCTTCAAGGGCAAGCAGACACAGGCGGCAGCCACGGCAGAAATCCCTAAATGTTGTATATGCTATGGACTTGGGTTGTTCCCAAAGGACAACAGTGTTTTGTGAATCTGGTAGTCCCAGTTGGGGCCATAAACAACAACCCCCTCTGTTAATAGCTAAAATATTAATTACTGATGGAAAGTATGGAATCTTGGCACTGGAATTCTTGGATCTCCAGTCCAAATCCCTTGGAACTGACAAATGAGAAAAATTAGGTCTGAAAAGTAGGTTTCGGGAGGCCAAACACCTGATACTAGAGATAATCTCTTGAATGTTGGTCAGTTAAGTCACAGGTTAAAAAATCACCAGTCCTGAAGCAGACCCTTTATCCCAAGATTACTTTGACTTTGCAACAGCAGAAAAACATAAAACCTCATTATCAGATGCAGATATCAGAAATCAATGTTATGATTCCCTGGGGATTTGCTCCATCTCCCACAGAATCCTGATGCTAGAAGAACCTAGAATTCCCAGGTGAGTGAAGACCAGCCTGTGCATGACGTCGTATAAGGTCAGTAACTTGAACGGGCACAAATAGCCATCTCTGTTAGGGTCATAATACTGTTTGGGGAATGGAACTCTCATTAAAGAGAAATGCAAAATCATACTTGTAATTATTATCAAACTGCAAAATTATATTCAAGAGGAGAGGCCCATAATTGCAGCATCAAGCACGAGACAGTGCCATTAAAATGATTATCAAGGCATAAGCCTATTAGAGAGCCTAATGCCTCATTGCTGGCATCATCCCGCTGGCTACCCCAGGTCTGGAAACCGGCTCAGTTGTAAACACAACTGTTACAAAACAGTGATTTGCAAGGGGCATAACAAAGATCTGCTGACCTTTACCAAAGGTCACAGCTGCCTGGCTAAGGAGAACAGAGAACATTTCTGAAAAATGAAGATTCGTCTGCCAATTCCAGTTGGCTCTTACTGAGAAAGAAAGTATGCAAAGCTTCAAGTCCTTCCCAGTTGTTCAGCCATCCAGATATGGGTATAACAGTGAGGTCTGTCACCTTCAGATAGATACAGGAGTGCCACCTCAGATGGATACAGGAGCCTAAGTCTTGGCTGCTGGTGGCGAAAAATCATGATATGGAAATCTGCAAACCCAAGTTCAAATCCTACTCTGTGTCCTCATGGATAGAGCAAAATCTATCTTGAAGAGTTCCCAAGAAGGGAAAATAAGGTTATTTATGACCAAGTAACTATAGATAATTGGTGCTTACTAAGTTTGTTTCACCCTTGGCCTTGACAGTGGGACCAAGGCCTCATCAGGATGAAGTATAGGTAGTATCTTGGCATAAATCTTAGGGATTATCAACATTTGTCCTGGGAGCCCACAAGAGGAATTGCTACTCTATCTTTATTCCAAAGTGTTTGGATATCATTAATCAGCATCACAACTGAGAATAGGAAAATCAATGGGCTATACCTGGGAGGAGCCGCCTGCTTGGTCTTTTAGGACCCAGTGACTGTTGAAACTCACTTGGCAAGATGTGTCAGCAAAACCATCGCCAGGAGGGGCAGGGCCTTTTCCTTAAGTATGACAGAGAAATCAGAGAGCAGTGGACCCCACAGATGGTTCCAGTTACTTTCACTGTTAGCGTCTTTGCTGTAGACATCTTTGTTGTGAGCATTTCTGTCAAATAAGTAGCAATAAGGCAATTTTGCCATTAAAGATTAAAAAGTAGAGGTGCCTGGCTGGTTTAGTTGGTAGAGCATATGACTCCTGATCTCAGGGTTGTAAGTTGGAGCCCCATGATGGGTGTGTAGATTACTTAAAAAAATAAAATCTTAGGGGCTCAGTTGGTTAAGTGGCTGACTCTTGGTTTCAGCTCTGGTCATGATCTCAGGGTCGTGGGATGGAGCCCTGTGTGGGGCTCAGTGCTCAGTGTAGAGTCTGCTTATCCCTCTCCCTTCCTCTCTGCCCCCTTCTCTCTCTCTCTCTTTCTCTAAAATAAATCAATAAAATCTAATAAAAATATGTTTATAAAAAAAATAAAAATTAAAAAAAAATTAAAAAAAATATTTTTAAAAAGATAAAAAAGTAATTGGTTGACAGTCTGATTTGTTTGACAGTTTGGTTTCATTTCTCGAGGCAACCTCCTTTTTTCTTTTTTTAAAGATTTTATTTATTTATTGACAGACAGAGATTACAAGTAGGTGGAGAGGCAGGGAGAGAGAGGAGGAAGCAGACTCCCCGTGGAGCAGAGAGCCCGAGTGGGGCTCCATCCCAGGACCCTGGGATCATAACCCGAGCCGAAGGCAGAGGCTTTTAACCACCGAGCCACCCAGGCGCCCCTCCTATTTTTATATGATGTAAATCTTAGCTCTCATAATGGCATAATGGTCTATATGGTCTATATGGTGGCATATAGTTTTGAACCCACATTTCCCTAGAACTCTGGGACCTCTAATAGTGGACAAGTGACAGAACAAACAGCAGTATGGAAGGCTTTCACAACGTCATAGGAAGCCCAGTTATAGATGTGCATTTGTACATGCACAGTACTTGGAATCTGATGCCTCTCTTAATGAAGGAAGAAATCTTAGCAAAAAAAAGAAAAATGTGATGCCAAAAAATGGGAAACAAATCAACGAGCAAAATAGTAATAATAAAAATAATAATTCTCTGAATGAAAGACTTTGAAGACAACTACTTAGGTACAATCTACAAAATAAAATCAGTTATTGGTACAGTATTGCCATGAATCAACATTATACATTTCTAATGTATTCAAGTATTTCATATTTTGCAATAAAGTCTTTTAAATGTATTCATTTTCCAAGTTTCATTATGTTCTTTTTAATGGATGTCCTTTTATTTTTTGCCATTTTACCTTTTATGTCAAAATTGTCTTACAACCAATAACTCATATGGAGGAAATGCTTGCAGCAAAGATGCTTAAGGCGAAAAACTAGCAAGCCCGTGGATTGTCTTAAAAGGGAAGCAGGATACATGTAACAAGCTGGATAAATCTCAAAACATGTTGAGTGAAAGAAGCCATACACAAAAGAACAGACATATGAAGTACAAGAACAGGTAAAAACTAACCTATGGTGATAGAAATCAGAACACCAGTTGCCCCAGGGACAAGAAGGGAATTAAATTAAAAGAAGTGTAAGGGAACTTTCTGGATGAGAGAAATATTCCATCTGTTGATTGGAATGATGGCTAAATGGGAACACACCATTGTCAAAATTTACCACACTGTACACTTTTTTATTTTATTTTATTTATTTATTTGAGAGAGGGAGAAAGAGAGTGAGAGAGAGAACACAAGAGGGGAGAAGGTCAAAGGGAGAAGCAGTCTTCCCGCTGAGCAGGGAGCCTGATGTGGGACTTGATCCCAGGACCTTGGGATCATGACCTGAGCCAAAGGTAGACACTTAACCGACTGAGCCACCCAGGTACCCCCACACTGTACACTTTGAATTTGTGCATTTTACTGTTAATAAATTAGACCTCAACTAGCAAAAGAGAGAAAGAAAGAAAGAAAGAAAGAAAGAAAGAAAGAAAGAAAGAAAGAAAGAAAGAAAGAAAGAAAGAAAGAAAGAAAGAAAAGAAAGGAAGGAAAGAAGGAGGGACGGAGGGAAGGAAGGAAGGAAGGCAGAAAGAAAGAAAGAAAGAAAGAAAGAAAGAAAGAAAGAAAGAAAGAAAGAAAGAGCGAGCATGTAGGTGGAGGGAAATGCAGACAAGTAGGCTCCCACCCACAACCATGCTGGACAGTTTCCTCAGCACCAAACTGGGACAGCTTCGAACTGACTTTTCAAAATCAACTACAGAAAGGAGAGAATACATTTTTCTAAAAATTAGTATCCTCTTCTGAGCCAAACATTAGGTTTAAGCCCTTGTTCCTCTGCAAATTAAAATGCTTTTCATCACATTTCCTTCGCTTCTCATCTAAAGCCATTCCAGGGCATGGTTTTCCTGAGGCAGCACCCTTTAGGAATCACCTTCCCTCCACCCTGCAGCTGCATGGAGACATTTTTGGATTTCATTAACTCTAAAAACTTTGTGCCCATGAAGCTGTAGAAAAAGGAAGCAGAGTTTAATTGGCCAAAATCAAATTAATGAGCATTAGAAGTAAAAAAAAAAAAAAAAAAAAGTTTGGATCACCAGGAAACTTTCTGAAAGAATCTTGACAATCAAACATTTCAGAAAGGGGATGCCTAGCTGGCTCAGTCAGTGGAACATATGACTATAGATCTAGGGGTCATAAGTTTGGGCCCCATAAAAAAGAAAAAGAAAGAGAAAAAGGAAAGGAAAGGAGAAAAGAAAAAAGAAAGGAAAGGAAAAGGGAAGGAAAGGAAAGGGAGAGGGGAAAGAAAAGAAAAAAAAAAAAAAAAGAAGCCTACGTGATCTTTCAGGGAGCTCTGGTGCTGGGATGTCTCAGAGTTGTCCGAAATTGGGGTGACAAACTTGGGCCTTTTCACTCCTGCATCAACCAGATATTAGATGTGAGCTGCCCTTGGGAAAGGGAACATCACCATGGGCAAGGTGACTCTTTTCAGCAGAGAAGTCTCAGAAAAGGACTCAGCTGACCGTGGCTGCTATGAACCCTTCCAGTAGATGGGGAAACAAGTGCTTCAGTCTTGGAGAGGGACCTGGGGGCACAATATGTCATCCACTATAGGTCAGATGGATGTGCATTTATAATCCCACACGTCTCCTAGAAAGTCTCAGCTAGGAGTCCATACTCATGTCTAGAGAAAATGCTGTATATCAGCCTTTACCAGGACCATCCCTGGAACCCAGTGATCTCACTGCCCTTCCATTTCCTTAGAAAGGGGTGATAGGAGAGCCTTTGTCAGCTCCCAACCTAGCTTTTAAGAGTGGGACAGCTGGGAGGTGGCTGTGTGGACTGATTTTGGGTGGGACCTAAGCCCTCAGACTTACGGGGCATGATGCCCATAAGAATGAAAATCCACAGGATTAGACTTGAACAAGCCGAGAGCCTGCTAAGCCCTGGCATCTGCTGAACTTCCCAAATTACACACATTAAGCTGTTCAGTTCCACATTTCCATAGTGTGCTTCCTGCCAAGCTTCTTAGCACAGTCTACACAATAAGAAAATCAAAACGAGCAGTTAGAGCAATTCTGGATACGACAGGTCAAACAAATAAGCCTTTATCTAGGACTTCAACAGACATAGTCAACAAGGGTCTAATCCAAAAATGAGACTTGGACAAAAAGAGGCTTTGCAAAACAAAAAGAGGGGGGTGTAGAGATATTTGCATGAATTTTTTTCTCTCTTTCCTTGAAAATACTAAAATAACGTATTATTCGGCCTCCCAGTGCTGCTCTGTCCCACCATCCCTCACCCCTAGCTTCTTGAACATTCTCTAACTCCATTACTAATCTGGCTATTGGGCCAACTCATAGGAAATGTTATGCTAGGGTATGAAAATAGTTATCACTGAAAGAAGCTGGGAAATTTACTTTGTTCATTGTTATATACCTCATTAAATACCGAAGGATTAAAGCTGTAAGTGTGAGTGTTGTATAAGAATTCAGGGAGTAAAGAGACTATGTGTTACAGAAACCCTAAGCATTCCAGCTAAGTGAGAAATTCCCGGTACAGTGATGCCACTAGTGTAGTGGGGAGCCAAGATGCGACAGACCTTTATTATTTTATTATTATTATTTTAACAGGAAAAAGCAAGTTTGTAGTTACTCCTCATTCTTGTAGATACTCATTGTTCTCTAGAAGGGGAAGTACAAAACAGCTCTTTATCCTTTTTCCTTCTCTGGAGTGATAAAGGCCATCCCTCCTCATACAGGTCCATAATCCTGTGCAAACCCAAAATCCATATAGCTCTGGAAAATGAGAGTCACTAAAACTAACTCGATGGCAAAATCTGACTAGAATTTTTGAGAAGGTAGTTCTAGTTTTTATTTATTCTATGTTTCACTACCCATATGTTCATGTGTTTGATCATAGGTGCTGCTGCAGACACATTAATATGAATGATAATACATATTTGGGGGGAATTATCAGCATACAGATGGTACCTGAAGTCATGGGAGTGGCGGAGATGGTCAGGGAATGAAGAGACTGAGAAGAGAAGAGGGCCTAGGACAGAGCACCTGGGAACCACATATAGTGAAAGGGCCCAAGGGAGGATCTAGCAGAAGGAAGTCAAGAGGAAGTGAGACAGGAAGGAGGAAGACAAGGAGCAGCGATGCCTCAGCCCAGAGAAGAGAAGGTCTCAGCCTGGCAGGTTATCTGCACCAGCTTCGGGGGTCAGTGGTGGACCAGAAGGCTGCTAAGCCTCAGAGATCTTGTCTTCTGCAAGTCTGAGAACATGTCTTAAACCCATATTCTCTTTTTAACAGCATTGAGCTGTGCTTTGTTCATTGTCGTTGCCCAACAAAGGCTTGTTAATTAATTGATTATGTCAGTAAAAGCCATAGATCAGAGAGGCAAACCTGCTTTTGTGAGGCCTCATTGCAGATAAAAGCCTGGGAAGACTACAGAAGGAGCACAGAGAAAGAGCAGGAAAAATGACAAAGGAGTGAGATGGTGAGTTTGCTCACACAGGAACAACTGAAAAGGAGAACATTTCACTCCTTTCTACAGGGAAGAACAGTAGGGCTGGGTAACAAGAAACAGTAAAATTGGTAAGTCTTTAAGGTGGAAAGAGTAGGAACCATGGTGGAGAGAGAAAATAGGTTAACCAAATAAATCATTATTCTTAAACTATGGGTCAGGGCAATTTATAGAAACTTAGAGATGATCAAATCAACAATTATTTCACAAATGATATAATAAACAGAGTCTGAGATACTCTTTTAAGGGAACAGCTAGTTACTAGAGTCAAACCTGGAGTCAAACTTAGGGCTCTGGGTCCAGTCCAGTGCTATTTGATATTAAACATAGAACCTCAGTACCAGGGGGGCCTGGGTGGCTCAATCAGTTAAGCATCTGCCTCGGGCTTAGGTCCTGGTCTAAGAGTCCTGGGATCAAGTCCCACATCGGGCTCCCTGCTCAGAGAGGAGTGTGCTTCCCCTCTGCCTGCAGCGACCCTTGCTTGCACTCTGTCTCTTTGTCTCTATCTCTCTCTCTCTCTCTCTGTCTGACAAATAAAATCTTAAAAAAAAAAAAAAAAAGTGTGTTGCCTACTCTATCATCTAATACCCAACACAGTGCCTGGGCAGAAAGGACTCAATCAACCTTCCCTGAATGGAAGAATGTGATGTCCATTCTCTCTTTTTTTTTTTTTTAAGGTTTGGGGTTTTTTTTAAGATTTTATTTATTTGTTTGACACAAAGAGACAGAGAGATCACAAGTAGGCAGAGAGGCAGGCAGAGAGAGAGAGAGAGAGAGGAGGAGGAGGAAACAGGCTCCCTGCTAAGCAGAGAACCCAATGTGGGGTTTGATCCCAGGACCCTGGGAACATGACCTGAGCCAAAGGCAGAGGCTTTAACCTACTGAGCCATCCAGGCGCCCCTGAGATGTCCATTCTTGAAAAGATGCAGCATTGGGATGTCTGGGTGGCTCAGTCCATTAAGCGTCTGCCTTCAGCTCAGATCATGATTCCAGGGTTCTGGGATCGAGCCCTGCATGCAGATCTCTGCTCAGTGGGGAGTCTGCTTCTCCCTCTCCCTCTGCCTGTATCTTTCTCTCTCTCTCTCTCCATAAAATAAATAAGAAATCTTAAAAAAAAAAGAGAGAGAGAGAGAATTTCAGTCCTGGGCCCCTCTCCCCATTTCCTGCCTGTCTTTCTATACTTTCATCAGTAAAATCTGATTAAAGTAAACATCTGGGCAGCTGCGAGCATCTGCATGAAATCACAGACCTGGGACTGAAGCACTTTCAATGGGCAACAGGCACCACGATGGAATTATGGAATCAAGGACCAGAGATAGAGGGGTTCACTCACTTGCCTCGGCTGAAAACCCCTGGAAAGGAAGAACCAAGCATGGCTTCAGAAATTCACCATGGAAATTAATTTTTTAAATGTATTAGGGTGGAGGGCGCCTGGGTGGCTCAGTGGGTTAAAGCCTCTGCTTTCGGCTCAGGTCATGATCCCAGGGTCCTGGGATGGAGCCCCGCATCGGGGTCTCTGCTCGGCAGGGAGCCTGCTTCCTCCTCCTCTCTCTCTGCCTGCCTCTCTGCCTATTTGTGATCTCTGTCAAATAAATAAATAAAATCTTTTAAAAAATGTATTAGGGTGGAGAAGGGTGTATTATTCTCTTTTCCAAATGGGATTTATTATTTTTTATAATCAGAAACCATTAATTAGATATAAACCATAAGTGACTCTTAACCTCACAAAACAAACTGAGGGTTGCTGGGGGAGGGGGTCGGGAAAGGTGGGTGGGGTAATGGACATTGGGGAGGGTATGTGCTGTGGTTAGTGCTGTGAAGTGTGTAAACCTGGCGATTCACAGACATGTACCCCTGGGGATAAAAATTTGTTTATAAGAAAAAAATAAATAAATAAATAAATAAATTTTTAAAAAATGATATGGTGGACAGAAAAAAAAAAAGAAACCATTAATTAATTTTCTTAAATATTTATTTGTTTGTTCATTTTTAAATGAGAGTGGGCTGTTGGGAAGGAAGAGTTAGAACAGGCTTTTTGCCAGTTTGACTTAGAATCAGGTCATGCCAGGTGAAACCAATTCTACTTTCCCTTCCCTTCCTGTTCTCCTTTGGTGGTTTATAAGTGAACTTCTGTGCAAGGCAGCAGCTTGCATCGAAAAGACAATGAAAGCATTTTCTTGACTTGGTGAGATGGGAGATCAGTTAAAGGACAGAACCGGAGAGAAAATGAACACTGGGGAATGGGTGAAGTCATGTGACTTGGTGGAGAACCACTTCAAGGAAATAGTACCTGAGTTCCTGTTACAAGCAAGACCAAGGAAGATACGACATGGTGCTCACTCTTAAAATATGTGACTGTTTCGGGGATGCCTGAGTGGCTCAGTTGCTTAAGCATCTGCCTTTTGGCTCCAGTCAGGATCCCATGGTCCTGGGATGGAGCCCCATGTTGGGCTCTCTGCTCAGCGGGGAGTCTGCTTCTCCGTCTCCCTCTGCCTGCACCTTCCCCTACTTGTGCTTTCCCTCTCTCTTTCTCTGTCCAAAGAAAGAAAGAAGAGGAAAAGAAAAGAAAGGAAAGAAAAGAAAAGAAAAGAAAAAAGAGAAAAGGTACAGCACATCCTTTCAGGTGGAAAAAAAGTTCTCGTGCCCTTTCCCTTGACTTTTTTTTAGATCCACTAGTCCCAACAAATAATTTCTTCTCTAAGACGTCAGGAAGCCCAGGCCTCATGGTACCATTTCCTCTCTCTAGATATTCAATACTGCCCAGTTGGTTATTACATTCATGGGCTGTCTCCCAAAGTCCTAGGCATTGGGAAAAGACCCAGAGCCTACTCGAGCATTGATGGCAATCAAGAAGTCTGTTCCAAGACCTCCAGGTCCTCAAGTCTAAGGTCAAACATGCCATTCTGGCCCTAAAAAGACCCCAGAAACAGTTTCTCCTCTTCGGTGGCAGGTTCAGGCCTGGCTGATGTGTGGTGGTATCAGGGGCCAAAAGCTGTTCTTATTTTGCTTCTAAAGGTACTTTTAGATGCCAGAGAAAGGAGGTTTTAACCTCTATAGCTTAGAACACAACATTCTAAAAACAGTTGAAAAGGCCTTGGAAAGTTCTCAGATGAAGTTAATTAAAACCTTCCCCTGTCCTAAGGGTCAATCCTGCTGTTTCAAGTTGTTATCCAGCTGAGTCTCTGGAAGATCAAGTCTCCCAAGGACTGGTGGATTTAGTTTAGAAAACAATGCCATGTGGAAAGTGTCAACGGCCCCCGCAAGGGAAACAGTTGTTTTCTGCCTTAAAATCTCTAGGCAAGAAGTGTAGGAGAGCACAAAAACATTTTTTAAAAGATTTTATTCATTTATTTGACAAAGAGAGAGAGAGGGAACACAAGCGAAAGGAGGGGCACAGGGAGAGAGAGAAGCTGGCTCCCCGCTGAGCAAGGAACCCGATGTGGGGCTCCATCCCAGGACCCTGGGATCATGACCTGAGCCTAAGGAAGATGCTTAAACAACTGAGCCACCCAAGTGCCCCTCGAAAACATTTCTACTAGCAATCTTACTCTAGCTCATACTGCCAATTATCAGCCAAAGGAATCGTATCCCTCAAAAACAATCACGAAGGAAAACTCTCTGATACACAGCATGGAGTACGATGCTTGCCATCAGAAGGACTAGCTTTGTTCTGGGAAGAAGTGATGGTGTCAGTCTCTCTGTACAATGTCAGTAAGCTCATATCACTGAAATGGAATAAGAGAGTTACCATAGCAGGAAGGCAGTGCCCTCACTTGCTCTCAGGCTACACCAAGAGATTTCTTAGTACAAGGAACTGAGCCTAGCCCTGGCTTGGCCACACACAGCTGGGAGGCATTTCAGGAAAAAGGGAGCCATTGTCCCCAACAGGATGCACACTTCGCCATTGTGTCTATTCATCAGCCCAGCACAGGTTGGCTTTGCCGCCTATGGATCAACAAAGTCCTTCTCAACAAATGTCAAATGGCTTTATGCTTTAGGATTCCTAAGAACAGATGTAGTTGAGGTAGCTAGTTGCAACTTAGGGGTTATTATGCCCAGTCTACTCTGTAAATAGTGACTGAGTGACTGACTTAAAAGAAACAATGCCATGTGCTACTGGAAAACTAATGTAACTGACTCAGATCCTTGACCTCCAAGAGTTTGCAGTCTAGTAGTGGGGGCCCTGGGAATGTCAGCCAGGGCCTCTGCCAATAGCCAGGGTCTCCTATAGAGGGGAGATACCCCACCCCCCCACGAGAGCGCTCTGCTCAGAGATAGCACCAGGCTGTTCTAACCCAGGAATGGGTGCATAGCCTAGGCAGTGCCTCAGTGGGCCAGCATAGAAAGATGGGTGAAGCCAAACCTACAGGAAGAAGAGCTAGGATCTGGGTGCACATGGAGGAGGCAGGGGGCAGACATGGGTAGGAGCTGGATGCTTGAAGGCCATGCCCTGCAGAAAAACTCCTGTGACCTGACTTTACCTCTATTCTTGTCTTGCTTCAGGCCCAGCTATCTTCCTTCTTCTGGGTTCCTCTGTAAGTGCCCTTCTAACACCCATGCCTTAACACGCACCTACTCAGACACGCTACCAGTAGTTATGGTAACAAGAGAATATTTTTCTTTTTTCTTTCTTTCTTTCTTTTTTTTTTTTTGTTTTTTTGCTTGTTTGACATTTTATTTATTTATTTATGATTTTATTTTTGAGTAATCTCTATACCCCATGGGATTCGAACTTACAACCCTGAGATCAAGAGTTGCATGCTCCACCAACAGAGCCAGCCAGGTGCCCCTCTTGATTTATTTAAAGTGGAATTAACACATAGAACAAGAAAATCTTTATTCCTGACCAAGAGGGAAGCGGGATAAGAAAAGTCAGGCAATAACCATGGTACACGTTGGAGGGCTTGTGATCTTGAATGTTCAGTCTGGATGTACTTTGCAGCTTTGCCTAGGCCTGACATGGCCAGAGGGATTGTCCACTCCATGAGGGCTGCCTTGCTTACTGCTGCGTCTCCTAGTTCGGTGCCTGCACAGAGCTGGTGATCGGTAAGTGCTAGTTGAATGAATGAAGAGACCAGAAGCCAGGCAGATGAAGCTAGGTTTAGCATTTCCTGTTTTCTGTGTGTTACATTTCTACATTCAAGGATTTCTTGATCCTCTGACTTCCAGTGGGTTTCAGCCAAATGGTGAGCCCTTGCCGGAAATCAGAGGGAAGGAGGCAAATGATGTAGGGCTCTCCTTCCCCCCACTGACAGCTACACTGTGTAAGGTGGCCAGCCCGCACTATCCCATCCCTCTGCCTGTCAATTCTCTCACTCTGCAGGCTGAGGCATGGGAGTGACTCTCAACCCAGCGTGATCAGCCCCAGGTAATACCCGTCCTTTGTGGTTTCCCCACCAACCATTCTAAATAACCCCTTTAATAAAAGCTACTCAAAGCATCCAATGTGAATATAGCATCTGTTTCCTGCTGAGACCCTCACTGACAGAGTTTCCAAAAATCCATTGTGTACATTTTCCTCTCTGGTTTTCTCTATGTACCAGCACATTCTGCCCCACTCTATCGGTGGCTACTCATTGCTTCACAGAGGAGGAGGCTTGCTCAAACTGGCCTAGTATACTGTGAACATGGTGGAGTGGCAGAAGGGAACAAGGAAATATCCTGTCCCAACACCAGCAAATACATTGCATAAGTGCTAAGTGAGGAAGACCACTGGTTGCTACTTTGCCCAGCACAAAGTCTCACCTTCTGCAGGGCAAGAAAGCTTTCCTTCTCAGATAAAACTAGTTTCTTTGGCTAAAAAAAGCTTTACTTTTAATTACGTTTTATGGCACAACTACAAAATAATAATCAAAGGTTCTTTGGGGGAGAAGGCCACTGCTCCTCCCTGACCACACAGGTAATTTACCCAAATTAATGCAGCAGAAGTAGGGGGCAGCAGATGGGGGAATCCACTCTTCTCTGTCCTTTTTGCCTTTTAAATTTGATAAGCCCTTGAAGAGAAAGAGTTAGTGAGCATATCAAACTGGGCTCCTCTTTCAGCCATTAGTGCTGGGTTAAGGAGAGTAGGTGGAAGGGCTATTTTTATTTTTATGATAATTTATCTTTCCTGAACATACTAATGGGGAAAAGTGCATTTTAAATTTTCTTAAAAAGGAGACTAAAAGGGTCTCATGTGATCCAAGCTTTCTTTCATTTCTAGGAAAAATATCCTCCCTTGGCTCTTTAGTGCATATTATCTCATCTACTTGGGATCTGGTTTTAAAGCAGGTTTCCTACAAGGGTTCTCCTACCTAAGAGAGAAAGGCCTGATTTCCTACCTAAGACTCAAATGGAAAAACATGGGATCTGTATGTATTTGTTCTCTTTCTCCCCCACTTACCCCTTTAAAAAGGGGTATACTGGTTTCTTTAGTTCCCTGTCTTTCGGCAACAGCCACTTAAAAGAAAGAATCATGTGGTGATTATTAATTTTGCATGGGATCACTCTGGCCTCAGCTTTCATTTGAGATGCAGTTACATGAAAAACAGACTGAGTTAATTTCATCCCCTCTGGGGTTGCTTGGCAACAAGGCCTAGTTCCAGATCATCTCTCCTCCTTGGCCCAGAGTGATCTCTTTGGGGTGTCGCTCATGCTAAGGCAATCATCACCCTGTTGCTGTTGCTCCTGAATGTGTCCCTGTGGTCTTGATGGCACAGGGGGTTTGTGGCTTTGCTCCAGTCACACAGCCTGGGGTCTATGTAAGCCCTGAGCTTGTTAACACAGAGAACATACTACGCTTGGGGAATTTGGGATTCAAACAATTGAGGCTAGACAGGAAAGAGAGAGAACATGAGCAATGTCTGAGGTGATGCTGGAGGGCAGGGGGCTGAAGTTCTTTTTTTTTTTTTTTAAAGCATTACTATGTTCTGATTTGGAAATCTTTCTAAGCTACATTGTTAAGTGATAAATGCAAAGTCCAGAAGAATATGTATAGGATGCTGGTTTTGGGGGGGCAGGAAGAAGGAGAAAAGGTGGAGGTATGAAAATATTTTGTTTATGTTTGCATAAAGAAAAACACAGATGGTCCCCTGTAAGTGTGAGTGAGGTATGACAGTAATGGGCTGGAAAGGGCAGAGGAGGTGGGCTCCGTCTACTAGCTAGATGGGATGCTGCCCAATTCATGATTCACTTAACAAAGTCAATTAGATCTTCAAAAAAAGAAAAAAGAAAAGGAAAGAAATAAAGAAAGGGCAGATGCAAGAACAAGATTTTCCATCTGTGTACCTCTTTGTACTATTTCTCTTTATAAACTAAAAGAATGTGTTGTCCAATCAAAAAGATTTAAAATAAACATTAAATGAGTGTTAGAACCCCAAAGCAAAGTGTTAATGTTTGGTAGAGTTGAGGAGGTTTGTTAAAGGTATATGGGAACTCTTTGAAATGTTTTCATTATTAGTAACCCCAACAAATGTTCTAGCCTTCCCTTCCTGTTTTAACACCATTCTTCCTATCTTTTATAAAGGAAGTCAGTAGCTACATTTTGAACATTTTGAATGACTTGGTAGGAGATAGGGTATCTCTAAGAATTCTGAGCTGCAGAGAAAAGCTGTCAGCTAGGAATATTAGCCTTAATCAGGGTGTGCATCCATTCCTGTCCCAAATGGCTTCAGCTATGGTCCCTGAAGATCTGAGAAGACAGAAGTGACAACCTTGTCAGGGATTGGCCCAAGAATGGAATTCCCGTGGTAGAAGCATAGATCTTCAATTCATACGAGCCCTCAGTTGTACCTTTGTGAGGGTTTTCCTGGATATTCTTCAGTGTCTTCTCTCAATCTCTGCAGCAAGCAGCATCTCCTCATCTTCCAGATCATTCTGTTGGTAGCTTGCTCCACTAGACTAACCTCCTTGAGAATAGATACAATGGCCAAGTCATCGCCACACACAGCTCCCTTGGCAGAGTAGAAGTACATACTTTTTCCTTAAAATTTTTATTTTGAAGTAATACTTGATTCACATGAAGTTGCAAAAAATATACAGAGCCATAAATGCCTGTTTAAAAAGAAGAAAAAAAAATCTTACATCAGTAACCTAACTTCGCACCTAAAATAACTAGAAAAAGAAGAGCAAATTAAATCCAAAGCAAGAGGAAGGAAAGAAAAAAAGATTCGAGAGGAAATAATGAAATATAGAATAGAAAAGCAGTTGAGAAAATCAGTAAAACCAAAAGTTTGTTCTTGAAAAATCAATAAAATTGATAAACCTTTAGCTAGATTGATGATAAAAGGAAAGAAGATTCAAATTACTAAAATCAATAATAAAAGAGAATGTTACTATCAACTTTACAAAAATAAAAAGACTGTAAGCAAAAACTAAGAACAATTGTATACCAACATTAGGTGACACAGATGCCATAGATAAATTCCTAGAAAGACAAAAGCTACTGAAATTGAGTCATTAAGAAATAGAAAATCAGGGCCACCTGGGTGGCTCAGTAGGTTGGGCAACCCCCTCTTGATTTGGGCTCAGATTCTGATCTCTGGGTCTTGGGATCAAGCACTGGGTGGGGCTCTGTGCTCACCAGGGAATCTGCTTGGGATTCTCTCTCTCTCCCTCTTCCTCTGTCCCTTCCCCTGCTCATGCTCAATCTCTTTCTCTCTCTCAAATAAATAATAAACTTTTAAAAAAGTGAAATAGAAAATCAAAACCACAATGAGATATCACTTCATACCCACTTGGATATATATAATAAAAAAGAAAGACAGTAACATGTTATTGAGGATGTGGAGAAATCAGAATTCTCATACACTGATGGTGGATATGTAAAATGGGGCTGCATCTTGGAAAACTGTGTCAGTCCTCCAAAAAATCAAAGAGAGTTATCATTTGACCCAAAAAATCCACTTGTAGGTATATACTCAAGAAAACTGAAAACATATGTTCAAAAAACCTATACATATATGTGTATAGCTACATTATTCATAATAGTCAAAAAGCAGAAACCACCTAGGTGTCCATTAAGTATTGAATGAACAAAATGTGGTATATCTATATGATGGAATATTATTCAATCACAGAAAGGAATGTAAAACTCATACATGCTACAGTGTGGATGAATCTCGAAAACATGCTGGTGAACAAGGCCAAACACAAAAGAACACATATTGTATTGATTCCATGTAAGTGAAGTTTCAAGAATAGGCAAATCCACAGAGACAGAAAGTAGCTTAGTAGTTTCTAGAAGATAAAGGAGGGGGAAATGGGGAGTGATTACTGAGGATAGCGTTTCTTTTGTGGTGATGAAAGTGTTCTAGAAATAGTGGTTATTGTTACATATATGTGACCAATATACTAAATTGGACAGTGAATATACCAAAGTCCATTGAACTGTACATTTCAAAAGGGTGAATGTTGTGGTATATAAATTATAGTCAATTTAAAACAGAATGAATAAAAGCAGCAGCTAATGCCTTTAAATATGTGATGGGAGATTCCATTTACCTTCACCCAGTGGTGTATAACCATATGTCATATCACAACCAGGAAAATGACATTAGTACAATGCAAAAAGCTTATTTAGAATTCACCAGTTGAGGGACGCCTGGGTGGCTCAGTTGGTTGAGCGGCTGCCTTCGGCTCAGGTCATGATCCCAGCGTCCTGGGATCAAGTCCCACATCTGGCTCCTTGCTCTGCAGGGAGCCTGCTTCTCCCTCTGCCTCTGCCTGCCACTCTGTCTGCCTGTGCTAGCTCGCTCGCTCTCCCTGTCTCTCTGACAAATAAATTTAAAAAAAAAATTAAAAAAAAAAAAAAGAATTCACCAGTTGTACATCCCGTGTGTGTGTGTGTGTGTGTGTGTGTGTGTGCAGGTAGTTCTATGTAATTTTCTCATGTGGAGATTCAAGCAAATACCACCACAATTAAGATACAAACCTCTTTCATTATCACAGCTGCCCTTCCTGCTACCCATTTTACTCATGCCCTCCCTCTCCTCCATCCCTAGCCCCTGCCAACCACTGATCTGTTTCCTATCTCAATAATTTTGTTATTCCAAATTTAATATAAATTGCTACATAATACATAAATGTAACCTTTTGAGTTGGCTTTTTTCACTCAGTGTAAACCCTTACGATCTACTCAAGTTGTTACATGTACCCACAATTCATTCTCAATTTTTCATTTTTCTTTGGTAATACAGCATTTTATTTATTCTTTCTGTTAATAACTAATATTTAAGAACATTGTCAATATTAACAGAACTTAATCACCTGGGTGGCTCAATGGGTTAAGCCTCTGCCGTCAGCTCAGGTCATGATCCCAGGGTTCTGGGATCAAGCCCTGCACCCGGCTCTGCACTCAGCAAGGAGCCTGCTTCCCTTCCTCTCTCTCTGCCTGCCTCTCTGCCTACTTGTGATCTCTGTCTGTCAAATAAATAACTAAAATCTTAAAAAAAAAAGAGAGAGAGAAGTTCAGCTTACTTTTTTTTAACATCTTGATACTGGGTATTAATAAAAGATAGTCAAAATAATTATGGTCAAAATCATTATAGCAAAGATCGCAAATAAATACTGGGTGTCAGTATGTCTACATACAATTCAGTCTTTGGTGTAAAGGTCTTTGGCTGCAAAAAAGAATATTTGGTTTATGTCACTAACAGCGATCTCTCTTAACGCTGAGATAGCCTCTTGGTATTTCTTCTGCTGTTGATTTTTAGCATCGTTATCTGTGCCTATAGGAATGGAGTTGACTAAAGAGGTACTCATCATGTAAACTCCAAATTAAAGTACATAGCTGATTACTGTAGGAGGTAAACAGGCAATGCAAGTGCCCAGTATTTCTGAGGCCAAAAGGTTAAGCCTAAGGAGTCTAGTCAAGATTCAGGAATAATAGTCCATACAAGATAGAGTATAAAGCCAAATGGGGAGCTCAAGAGTAAAGCCATAAATCACTCTTTCTGGCAGTGATGATAGTGAATTTTCCACCATTTTCCTCGTGGGTTTAGACAATCAGACAGTCTCAGCACTAAGTCCTCTGTTCAAACACTGCAGAGGGTAGGGGTAGAAAACTGAGAAAGGCCAAAGTGTGAAGGTACCTCTAGCCCCGGCACAGTTGTACCAGAACTCTCCCTGGGAGTGGTAGAGGGGACACGTCTCTTTCCCTTATTTTAAAATAAATTTTTATTTTCAGAACAGTCTAAATGTACAGACTTATTATTTAGATAGTACAGAGAGTTCTTATATACACCACACCCAGTTTCCCCTACCATTGGCATCTCTCATTAATACATTAGTATGGTACTATTAAAGCGCCAATCTTGATACATTCTTAGTAACCTAAGTTCACATTTTAGATTTCCTCAGGTTTCCCCTAATGCCATTTTTCTGTATCAGGATACTATCTAGGATACTATATGATGTTTGCAGTTATGTCCCCTTAGGCTCCTTTTGGCTGGGACTATTACTCAGACTTACCCTGTTTTTGACAACATCTGAGAGTTTTAAGGACTTCTGGTGAGATATTTTGTAGAAGGTCCTCCAATTGTGATTTATCTGATGTTCCCTCATGATTAGACTGGGGAAATGTGTTTTGGGGAGGAAGACCACAGAGAAGAGGCGTCATAATCATCACATCATATCAAGGGGACATTCTATCAACATGACTTATCACTATTGACGTTACTTACCCTTGATCAGCTGGCTGGGATAGAGTTGTTAGAATTCTCTACTGTAAACTTTCTCTCTTTTTTCTTTCCATACTGTATTCTTTGGAAGAAAGTCACCATGCACAGCCCACATTTAAGGAATGGGGAATTATATTTCTCACCCTTAAGGGTAGAACATCTTCATCAATTATTTGCAGTTCTGAATGGGAGATATGTCTAATATCCTCAATGTATTTATTTACTTACTCACTTACTTATATCTGTATGGAGTCATGAATATTTATTTCATACTTAGGGTTACAATACAATACTATTTCATTCACTGTGTTTTTCACATTGTTCCAGTTTTGGCCATTATGCGCTCATCCAGTTGGCCCCTATGTCCCCATATGACCATCACTATGAGGTTGGTTTTTTGGTGTTTTGTTGTGTTTTTTTGTTGTTGTTTTTTTTTTTTTTAGCACTCTACTACTTTCTGGCACTACAAGATGCTCTAGGATCAAACTGCAACTTTCCGGTCCCATTCCTAGAATCAGACTTTTCTCCAAGGAGGGGCGGAGGGAGGAAGGAAAGAAGGAAGAAAAAAAGAATACAGAGAGGGGCGCCTGGGTGGCTTAGTCGGTTAGGCATCTGTCTTTACCTTGCCTTTGGTTATGGTCCCGGGGTCCTGGGATCAAGCCCCATGTCTGGCTCCCTGCTCCACAGGTAGTCTCCTTCTTCCTCTCCCTATACTGCTCCCCTGCTTGTGCTTTTTTGCTATGTCTCTGTCAAATAAATAAATGAAATCTAGGGAGAAAGAAAGAAAAAAAAAGGAAGGAAGGAAGGAAGAAAAGAGGGAGGGAGGGAAGGAAGGAAGGACGGAAAGAGGGAAGGAAGGAAGGAGAAAGAAGGAATTCAGAGATATCCATGTATTGTTTACCAGTTTACCCCAGTGCTAACAGCTTGCAAAACAATATTAAACCAGAATATTTACATTAATACATCCACCAATCTTACTCAGATTTCTTTAACTTTTTACTCATTTAAGTGTTTATACAGTTTAATCTCATGAATAGGCTTATATATCCACCACTACGTCAAGATACAAAAGAGTTAAAGAACCACAAGGATCTCTTTTGCTTCCTTTTACAGTTATACCCATTTCCATCCATCACCTCTTCCCTACATTCCTAATCATTGGCAAATACTAATTTGTTCTCCATTTTTAAAACTTAGTTATTTTAAGAATATTATATAAATTGAATCATTCAGTATGTATCTTTTTGGATGGGCTTTTATTTGGACTCAATATCATTTCCTTGAGATCCATTAAGTTGTTCTGTGTATCAGTAGTCGGTTACTTTTCTATTGTTCCATAGTATTCCATGATGTAGAAGTACTCAAGTTTGTTTAACCATTTCACCTGGTTGAAGGACATTTGGGCCGTTTTTGCTTTTTTGGCTATTATGAATAAAACTGCTATAAATACTCATGTACAAGTTTTTGTGTGAGTACAGGTTTTTAATTACTCTAGGATAAATATTCAAGGAGTGCAATTGCTAGGTCATATGGTAAGTGCATGTTTAGGTTTGTAAAAAACTGCCAAACTGGTCTCCAGAATGGCTGTGTCATTTTACATTCTCACCAGTGATTTATAAATGATTTGGTTTTCCTGCATCCTTGCCAGCATTTGGTGTTATCACTAATTTTGTCTCAGTCATTCTGACAGATGTGTACATACCTTTTTTTGGAAAGCCATAAATATTTTGAAACAATTGAGCCAGTACCTACTGGCTAACATTGCCTGTATGCCCAGCTCCAGGTTAAGCTCTTTGCATATGGAGGAAACCAAGCTTACGTACAAGGACTGGGGAGGCAAGACCAGAGTAGGAGAGGATGCTAGTTCCTCCCAAGTCATTCTGACAAACTCTGTGAGCTCGTCAGTAATGCCGGGTGTTGAATAATAAACCCTGAGTCCCTAACAGAAACCCGTGTCAAGGAAATCTCCATGGAGTTCAGAAGGGGGGAAAAAAAAAACAAAAAACAATTCTGTGAAGGGGTAGGGGAAAGAAATTATTGGATCCAGTTTGGCTGTTTGAAACTCCAGGTAAAAAGAATGGCATTTACTCTCTGGGTCTCCAAAAAGAGGTTCAGATTCTGCCTGTGTTTTGCAAAAAAAAGGACAAAGCTAAAAAAGGCCCACCTGTGGCAAAATGAAACTGATTTTCAACCTGAGAGACCATCCTATCTCTTTCTAGTAGCTGTTAAAGAAGAGTCCTAGATTATCATCCAAGTTCTCATTTTCCTCAGCTTCTGTCTACTGTATTAAGCCTAGGGCATTAAGTTCCATTTACTGAGAACTGTGAGTACAGACTGTACAGTTACTGAATCTCAGTAATCTGAGTAGATGACCTTTTTTTTTTAAGATTTTATTTATTTATTTGACAGAGATCGCAGTAGGCAGAGAGGCAAGCAGAGAGAGAGAGGAGGAAGCAGGCTCCCTGCTGAGCAGAGAGCCCGATGTGGGGCTCGATCCCAGGACCCTGAGATCATGACTCGAGCTGAAGGCAGAGGCTTAAGCAGCTGAGCCACCCAAGCGCCCCAGGAGTAGATGACCTTGATATATCAAAAATATTTAGCTTTTTTTTTTTTAAAGATTTTATTTATTTATTTGAGGGAGTGGGCGCATGGAGTTAGGGGGAGAGAGAAACAGAGAGAGAGGGAGAAGCAGGCTCCCCACTGCTCAGGGAGCCTGACAAGGGGCTTGATCCCAGCACTCTGGGATTATGACCCGAGTTGAAGGCAGATGCTTAACCTACTGAGCTACCTAGGCACCCCCAAAATATTTAGCTTTAAAAAAATAATAATGTTTTAGGGGAACCTGGGTGCCTCAGTGTTAAGTGTCTGACTCCTGATTTTGGCACAGGTCATGATCTCAGGGCTGTGAGATGGAGTCCCACATCTGGCTCCACATTGGGTGTGGAGCCTAAGATCTCTTTCTCTCCCTCTGCCCCTCCTCTCTCTAGTTAAAAAAAATTTAAAAAAAAGATCAACTTTGAATGACACAGAGAACTATGCTCAGGACCGCATAGAGGAATAATACTATCAGGGGACTTTCTGTCCTTCCTGGCATACCTTTCTCCACCCCTTCCCTTCCTGACCTTCACCCCAGGGGACATCTATTGTCTATACTCTGCTCTGATTTTGTTAAAAAGTATTTATTTATGCCCCACCCTATTCCAAAAAGGCTTTGAAGAAATTTAAAAATTAAAATATTTTCCTATATAAAACAGAACAACAAAAAGGAACAACAGAACCAAAACTAGTTAGTTAAAAGGAACAGAAAAAAATAGATATGGCCAGGTTTGTATTTATCATCCACAACAATTATATTTTGCTTTACAAAGAATGCTCTAATACTCTAATACTCAGATGCAACAATACTCTTTTAGAAAGCCATCATTTGAATTTCCCATATGAAGTCTTCAAATTTTAGGTTCAATTTATATGCCCTTATTTTCCATTTCACTATTTCGTTCTTCAATTATTGAGCTTTTACTGGCTTATCCACTTAAATAAATGTCTTAAAAAGTATTTTCCAGTAGTCTATGGCTCCAGCTGATGGCTATTAATCCTAGAAAACTCAACAGATGGTCCCTCTGCTTGCTCCCATAGATGAGCATTATTCATCTGAAAAACTTTCTGACAATAATTTGCAAAGATGTGATGAAGCCAGTTTTTCAGAGAGAAAAATCAACTGAAGAATAAATACATATTGAGGTACTCTTGTTAATATATCCTACCTGAGGTTAGGGACCTTGTCTCTCTTGTCCACTAATGTGCCTCTTACAGTGCCTGGAACATAATAGACATCCAAATGGTTACTAAAAATTACTGAGTGCCCTCTTTGCATAGGAGACTCTTCTCAGGGATTCTGGGAATATGCAGAAATAATGTATCCTGGAGTTTATGACCAGCAACATTTCATATACACACCCAAGTCCTATGACAGAATATATATCTATTTAATGGTGGATAAAAGCTTTAACTTTCTATGCAAAAGGTTTTCAGAAGATCTAAGCTTCTCTTTGTGGTTTCCATCTTCTCTGGAGATCATAGAAACCCCTCACAGGTCCATCATGGGAAAGTAGGAGAGCAATATCCACTGAACAGCCTTGGCCAGTTGCATGTAGGCACAGTCTAGCATTTAGTGACCCCCTCAACCACTCAGCCTATGGGAAATGGGAGCAGTGCCACCATTTCATGAAGGGAACACAGTACCAAGAAGATATGTTTGAAATGGACTCTTGGATTCTCTAAGTTTTGTGGTTGTGGTTTATCCCAGATCTCCCAAGCTCCAGGCTTTATTGCCCCCCCTCCCACCCCCCGGGCCATGTTAATGCTGCCACCTGATTTCTCAGCTGCAGCCCTGTCATCTTTTCCAAATACTTAAGTGCCCATTAGTTTATAGTGCTGCTCATGCTGTAGCACTTTATGTCTGGCTCCTGCTCTCTTAGACAACAGGCAAATAAATGTTTATGGTGGGAGAACCAATTGAAAGACTAATAAATAAACCATATGAGGTATACAAACTATGCTCCAAAACCCTAACTGGTGAGTAAAATCCCCAGACTATTTTGATCAGACTATAACATTTCTCTTTTTGATAAATATACTAAGAGAGTACAGCAAGTTTCCTAGTCTTGGTACTGTTAGCATTTTAGTCCAGATAAGTTTGGGGTTTGTTTTTTTTTTTTAAGGTTTTATTTTTAAGTAATGTCTACACCCAATGTGGGGCTTGAACTCACAATCCCAAGATCAGGAGTTGCATGCTCTACAGATTGAGCCAACCAGGCACCCCAAGATAAGTTTTTGTTGGGAGTGCTGCCCTGTGCATTGTAGGATGCCTAGCACTGTCCTGGGTCTGTACTCACTAGATGACAGTGGCAGCCCCACTGTCTCCAAATATGGCCAAATGCCCTAAATGAGAACCATGTTATAGAGTAAACAACACAATCCAAAACCAAGACCTACAAAGAAAGTCAATGAATACATCAACCCAAAGCTGATGATGGAATTTGATCTTAAAAACAGGCAGAATTTCAAAAATTGGTGAATCTTGCAACTTTCTGAAACTTAAATTTTTTTTTCAAATAAAAAGCCTTAAAAAAATAGTTCAGGAGAGATAGATGGGTTCAAGCTCAATTCTTTTTTTTAAAGATTTATTGAGATATAATTCACATACTATATTATTGACCCATTTAAAGTATAAAAGTCAATGTTCTTTAGTAAGTTCACAGGTTTGTGCAACCATCACCACAGTTAATTTTAGACATTTCCATTCTCTCCCCAAGAAATCTTCTCATTAGCAGTCACACAGACTGCCCCCAGGCAACCACTAATCTACTTTGTCTCTATAGGTTTGCCTGTTCTGGACATTTCATATAAATATAAATGTAATTATAAATGTAATAAATTTAAATGTAATATGTAAAGTCAATCAGAGAAAGACAACTATCATATGATATCCCTGATATGAGGAAGTGGAGATGCAACATGGAGGACTAGGGGGGGCAGAAAAAGAAGAAAAGAAACAAGATGGGATTGGGAGGGAGACAAACCATAAGTGACTCTTAATCTCACAAAACAAACTGAGGGTTGCTGGGGGGAGGGGGTCGGGAAAGGGGGTGGAGTAATGGACATTGGGGAGGGTATGTGCTATGGTTAGTGCTGTGAAGTGTGTAAATCTGGCGATTCACAGACATGTACCCCTGGGGATAAAAATATGTTTATAAAAAATAAAAATTATTTAAAAAAATGTAATATGTAGTCTTTTAGGACAGGTTTCTTTCACTTTGTATGCTTTCAAGCTTCATCCATGCTGTAGCATGTATTAGTCACTTCTTCTTATTGCTGAAAAATAGATTTTGGTGAATGTATATTTTCATTGTTTTTTAAGGTTTATTTGAGAGAGAGAGAGAGCATGACCCGGGTGAGGGACAGAGGGAGAAGCAGACTCTCTGCTGAACAGGGAGCCCGATAAGAGCTGGATCCCGGAACTCCATGATCATGACCTGAGCCAAAGGCAGACACTTAACCAATGGAGCCACACAGGTGTCCCTATATTTTCATTTCTCTTGTGTATATTCCTAGTAATAGAATTACTGGGCCATATGATAACTCTAAGTTTATGATTTTGAAGAACTGCCAAGCTGTTTTCAAAAGTGACTGTACCATTTTACATTCCCACCAGCAGTGTAAGAAGGTTCCAATTTCTCTGCATCCTCCACACTTATTGTCTGGTTTTGCTTTAGTTATCTAATCATTGTGGTTTTGAGTTGCATTTCCTTAATAACTCATAACGTTGAGTATCTTTTCATGTGCTTACTAGCTATCTGTATACTTCTTTGATGAATGTCTATTCAATCTTTTCCAATTTTCAAATAATTAAGCTTTTTAGTTTGAAGTAATTGTATATTTGCATAGTGCTGTAAAAATAGAGAGATCCTGTATATCCTTTACTCAGTTTTCCCCATGTAACATCTTGTAAAACTGTCCTACAATATCATAGTCAAGATATTGACATCGATACAGTCAAGACACAGAACATTTCCATTGTCTCTCTGATCTTTCATGTGCCTTTTTATAGCCACACTCACTTCCCTCCTGCTCCTACCACCTCCTTACCCCTGGCAACCACCAATCTGTCCTTCACTTCTATAATTTTGTCATTTTGAGAACAGTATATAATCTTTTGGGATTGTTTTTTTTCCACTCAGTATAATTCTCTGGAGACTCATCTAGATTGTTGCATGATTAATAATTTATTTCCTTTTATTGCTGAAGAATATTTCCTTGTATGGATGTACCAGTTTGTTTAACCATTCACCTGTTGAAGGACATTTGGGTTGTTTCCAGTTTTGAGCTATTACAAATAAAGCTGCTATAAACATATGTGTATACAGGTTTTGGTTTGAACATATGTCTTCATTTCTCTGGGATAAATGCCCAGGACTGCAATTGCTGGGTTGTTTGGTAGTTATATGTTTAGGTTTTTAAGACACTGCCAAACCGATTCCCAGAGTGTCTTTATCATTTTATATTCCTTCCAGCCATGTACAAGTGATCCAGTTTCTGAGTGAAGACTGAGTGGGGGAGGGGAGACCCGGTCCTCTTTTCTGTGTTTGCCTGCTAATGAGCTTTTGCAGCAAGAGGCTGTGGGACAGGGGTGAGAAAACTGGCAGCCTGTCCACCCTGGGGTTAAACTGTGATCCCAGACTGAGAGATTCTGGGGAGGGGCCTCTGTCTTCTTGGCTGTACTTGTATGGAGTATAATGCCTGGTGTAGAACTTCTAGACCGTGAAGCTGGGAGAAGGGGTAGAGGAACTTGTGCATGTCTCAAATGCCATAGCCTTTTTCTGTTCTTACCGAGATTTAGTAGATTTTCTTGGATGAATGTTTCTTCATCTGCAGTATGCCCTGAGGACAATTTCCAGAGTCTTGAATTTTTACCAAATTGCAGTTTGCTGGGGAGAAGGTCTACTGAGCTCCTTACTCTGCCATTCTGGAAGTCCCAACCCCTCAAGCTTGACTCTTGATCTGACCAAGAATCTGATAGAAGGGGAAATCCCCCAGCCTGCCAAAGAATTCTCAGTTCCTGGAAGAGTAGATCATCCCAAATCCCCCATGGCCGTTGCCAACCCTGGATGTGCTGTGCCTCCCTGCTGTCTTAGCAACCTAGTAGGCTGGTGGAGGTGCACTGCCCAGACAACTGGGGGCTAGTCTGCCTGGACTAGGAAAATAAATCTTTTTTTTTTCCCCTAAGGGAGAATGGATATGTTAGATCATGTAAAATGGATTCATGATAGAAGGCTGAAACCAGTACTTGAATTTTAAACCCCAAATACTGCCACTTGCAGAAGTACATTGTCTTGGTCAACTCAGCTGTGTGGCTTATTAAGCTGGGCACTGACAGAGGAGTCAGTAGGTTGGGCTAAAGAAGTAAGGCGGGGACAAGCTTTTCTGTTTGTCTAAATGGATAATACAGTAACATGGTTCACAGAATTGTATATAGTAGGAAGCTTCCCTGGCATTCTTGTCCCTTTACCACCCAGTGCTCTTCTCCCAACAGGTGGATGTTTTATAAAAGCAAATACAGACATATATCTTACTTTCCTTAGAAGGGCTTGGGTTTGAAGCCCACTTTTGGTCTCTCAAAATGAGCCGTGCAATCAGGGATAAGTCACCTGACCTCTTTGAGCCTCAGATTCTTCACCTGAAAAATGGGAATAATAGTACCTACGTCACAAGGTTAGGGTGAGCATTAAGTAAGATTGTGTCTAACAGTGCTTTCTAAAAGTGCTGTGCCAACATCAGCTGCTGTTCAAATGGGAGCAGCATCCGTAGACCAATAGTGAGGTAGAGATTGGCTGTCCAAGGTAGGTTCTGCGGGATCAGGAATTGGTGGTGCTGAGGAAGTACCTGAAGCTGACTGGGGAAGAGAGAACATGGGCCACAGGGAAACTCCAACATGGCTGAAGTAGGTATGAGATGGGATGTGACTGGTTTACAAAGCAAAAACTTTGCGAAGCCAGTGACACACAAAAACCACCAGGAGTGGACTGGACCTTTCCATCTGTCTATCACCCATGTACTGAAGGCAGCCAGCAGGGTTCCAGGCTAGCTGGGTCCTGATGAAGAGCGGCAACTTCTCCCGGGAATAGGCCCACTTCTGGATAATTTAGACACAATATTGGGCTTAAAACCCAAAATGGTTTTAGGTAGGTTGGTGTCTTTCAAAGACTATCCAAAAGGACCTGTTCCAAAGATCATCCAGAGTCTAATTTATTACAGGGCCAACCCAGGACTTCTGATGTAGGTTCAGGCCAGCAATCAAAAAATTAGGACCCAAACTGAGTTAACCTTCTATCTGTTTGCAACTTTTTTCTCTTTGGCAGAGTAAGTGCAGCAGCAGAGAAAACAGGAGAAACCAGAGGGTTATGACATAGAATCCAAAAAATGTCTTAGGTTTTACTCTACCTGGCCCTTTTTGGGGCGGACTTCTACATGCAACAAGACGAATAGTTACTAGTTGCTATCCTGCAGGCTACTTCTCAGACCACAGATTCTGCATCTTCATTAAGTTTCTCACCACGTCTGGCTGAGGCAGAGGGCCTGGCAATTGCCTGAGGTTGAATAATGGCTGAGGGAGCACCAAATCAGACCTCAGAGACCAGCAGAGTTGACTGACCCTCTGCAATCTCAGAGTTTACTTTTAATGAGAACTGAGTATTTATTTTACAGCCAAAATGAACTTCAGTTGCTGAGGCTGAGGAATCTGAGTCATTACCACTCCAGCCTCAGGGATACTTCCAAGGACAGGTCTAAAGCTCCCTGTCATGAACTCTGGTATGTTCTGGAAGCATTCCACCCGCTCTTGCTAACTCTCAGAGATTGATTAAATAAGAAATTGAAGAAGAGGGCCACCTGGGTGGCTCAGTCGGTTAAGCAACAGACTCTTGGTTTCGGCCCAGGTTGTGATCTCAGGATCTCAGGTAACCTCATGAGTTTGAGGTCTGTGGGGCTCCCTGCTCAGCAGAGTCAGCTTGAGACTCTCTCTTTCTTTCCCTCTGCCCCTTCTCCTGCCCACCACACCATGCTTGTGCTCTCTCTCTCTCTCTCTTTCTCTCTCTCTCAAATAAATCTTAAAAAAAAAAAAAGCTGAAGAAGAAACAGAGGGTTTGAAAGGGATACATCTGTGCAGTACTCAAGGGTGAGAAGGAGCAAACTGGGAGGCTGAAAAAAAATAACTTTATATTTTTGTTATTGTTTGCCTTTTAATAACTGTTTGCTTTTTTATAAAGCTGTCTCTGACTTCCTTTTTCTTCCAACTTTTTACTATAAAAAGTTCATTTCTTCAGCAGCCAAAAAAAAAAAAAAAGAAAAGAAAAGAAAAATTCCAAACCCGCAGAAAAGTTGAAAAACATGTACAATGACAATCAAAAGAATCCATAAAAATAAACTGGACTTCATCAAAATTAAAAACTTATGCTCTTTAAAAGACACTGCTAATAAAAAGACAAGCCACAAACTGAGAAAAAATATTTTTATCTGATAAAGGACTTGCATCCAGAACATAAAAAGAACTCATGCAACTCAGTAAGACAGCAGATACCCTAATAAAAATGGGCAAAAGACTTGAACAGACATTTTTCAAAGAAGATATACAAATGGAAAGTGAGCACAGAAAAGATGCTGAGCATCATAAATCATTAGGAAAATGCAAATTAAAACACATAATGAGATACCATGATAATGCACGGAAATGGCTATAATCAGAAAAACTAACAACACCAAGCCTTGTTAAAAATGTGGAGAACAGGGACGCCTGGGTGGCTCAGTTGGTTAAGCGGCTGCCTTCAGCTCAGGTCATGATCCTAGCGTCCTGGGATCGAGTCCCACATCGGTCTCCTTGCTCGGCAGGGAGCCTGCTTCTCCCTCTGCCTCTGCTGCCACTCTGCCTGCCTGTGCTCGCTTGTGCTCTCTCCCTCTCTCTCTCTGGCAAATAAATAAAATCTTTAAAAAAAAATGTGGAGAACAGAAACTCTCGTATGTTGCTGATGGAAATGGAAAAGAGTACCACCACTTTGGAAAAGGTTGGCAGTCTTTTATGGAAGAATTAAGTATCTCACTCCTTGATATTTACCCAAGAAAAGTGAAAATTTGTGTTCATACAAAAATCCATATGCAAATATTTATAGCGGCTTTGCTCATAATTGACTAAAATTATAAACAACCAAAAGTCTTTCAGCTGATAAGTAGGTAAGCATTTTGGTACATCCATACAATGGGATACTAAATAGCAATAACATGGTACAAATTACTGATGCATGAGAAAACATGGATGGATCTCAAACATACTATGCTAGGCACCATGGGCTCCATTGTGTTTCTCCATCAAAAAATAAGTCCTAACCCCTAAACACCTCAATAGTGAACTTATTTAAAAACAGGGTCATTACAGATACAATTAGTTAAGATATTTGAATAGAATGAGCCCTTGCTCCAACTGACTGGTGTCCTTGTAAGAGACACACAGGGAGAACTCATGCAATGACAGAAGCAACACATAGGGAGAACACTACGAGATGACGGAGACAGTGGAGTTATGCAGCTGCAAGATATGCAATGCCAGGGATTGCTGGTGATGCCCGAAGCTAAGAGATAGGTATGCACAGATTCCTCCCCAAAGCTATCCAGAGAGCGTGGCCCTTCTGACACCTTGATTTTGGACTTCTGGCATCCAGAACTGTGAGATAATAAATTTCTGTTGTTCTAAACCGCCTACTTTGTGGTACTTTGTTACAGCAAAGCCAGGGAAGTATTGCACTTAGTTAAAACAGACTCAAGGGCATTTATATGACGTTCTAGAAAAGTCAAAACTACACGAATGGAGAATGGATCAGTGGTGTCCAAGGTTGGGGCTAGGTTGAGGGGATGACTATGAATAAGTAAGGGAGAATTTTGAGGGTGATAAAAATATTCTAGATCTTGACTGTGATGGTAGTTACATGACTGCATGTGTTTGTCAAAATTCATAAAACTTTATAGTATATAAATTTTAAAATTTTGAAGTTTACTCGATGTAAATCATACCTCAATAAAGCTGATCCTCCAAAATTCATAAACTATAAACAAACAAACAAACAAAACCATCACACAGTGGTCATCTGTATATCTTCCACCCAGATTCAGTGGTTGCTAATATTTGACCACATTTGCTTTATCTATATATGTATTTTATTTTTGCTGAATCATTTAAAAATAAGTTGCAGACATCATGACACTTCATCCCTAAAAATTTTATCATACATCTTTTAAGAATAAGGACATTTTTTCTACATAAGATATGTAAGAAAAGTAACAATAATTCCCAAGTATCATCTAATATACAGTCCATATTCCAATTTCTCCAATTGTAGTCAAAATGTCTTTTGTAATTGCCTTTTTCTAACCAGGATCCAATCAAGAACCATATAATACATTTGGATGTTATGTCTCCTCAGTCTCTCACTTTTAATCTAGGATAATCTTCCCCTCTTTTTCTTTTGATGACCTTTTGTCGAGGCTAGTAGTCTTGCAGAATATTCTACAATTTCTGGATTTGTCTGACTGCTTCCTCACAGTGTTACCAAATTTTCTTCTCTTTATTTCCTATAAACTATAAGTTAGGGCTGGAGGCTTGATAGATTCAGGCTAAACACTTCTGGCAAGAACAGTTCACAGGTGATAGAGATCTATTTTTCCATGTGGTTGGCCTCTCTGTAGACCTATCTTCCTGCTCTTCTTTCTCGTACCAATAGGACTTGTGTACCTATGCAACAAAATCTTGTGGAGGGACTAGTACCAACTACATACTGAGGCCACAGCCATCAGTAAGACAGTTCCTGCCCTAAAGGAGATTAATGAATGAATAGCACCCTTTCTCATCTGATAAATATTTACCAACTGCTAAAGGATCCAGGTACCATGCTAGGTTGTAGGGATACAACAGTAAAAAATACAAACATTGTCCCTGCCTCCAAAGAATTTATAGTCTAGTAAGTGAGAAAGACATTCATGAAAAAACAAAACAAAACAAAGCACAAAGATCCAGAAATAACTTGTGATAAGCTCTATGAAAGAAAATCACAGAAGAATATGACTCCGTATAATGGGAAGAGTTGACCTAACGAGTGTACCATTTGAGCTGAGGACTGAAGGATGGGCAAAAATTTTAATCTGAGCTAATCAAGATTCTAGGCCTAACTTCTGGTTTATAGGAAATACTGGGGACAGAGGAATTTTAAATCACATTGAAAAAACCCTAACCAGAGAAGTTCAGAATTAAACCCAGACCAAACCAGTGATCTATGCTGTCATCCAAAAGAACTGTGGATCCTGTAAGAAAAGATGGTTTGTTAAAGCCTTTGACTTTGTTCTACCTTTCTGAATATTCAGGTTAGACCAAAGGGCTCAAATTTTTGTTGCTTCTAATAGTAATTATGATACTTTAAAAAAAAATAACTTTTTCCTTAAGCCACACAACTAACAAGCAGCAGAGTCAGAATTCAATCCAAAATTGCTGGCATACCTTACAAAGCCCCTGTATTCGACTATGACATGACGACTTCCCCAGAAATAACGATAATGGTAACTATCAAGGTGAAGCTAAAGGAAAGGTGTTTTTTGTAATATAACTCAAAAAGGGACAGACTGATGTTTCTTTAGCATGACAAGGACACAGGAGTAATGCCAACAGGAGGTTAATTGGCTCAGTATGAATGATCTGGTTATTTTTAGATGTTTGAATGGGAGGGCAGACCAAAGTGGCCAGAAATTCCCACCCCCCAACCCCTTACCCTCCAACAGGAACAAAAATTACTATGCTTTTAAGTGATAAAAAGCAGTTGGGATGGTGGGGGGTGAATAGAGAAAAGGACTGTGGGGAACGGGAATATGAAAGAGGAGACAAGGAGAGCTTGAGAGGAAGTCTGCTAACCAGAGTTTGGCTCTGCAACTGCCATGGCCAATAAGTCCCTTACTCCTGGTTGTATAGCTTATGGAAGTGACTCAAATCTCTGTCATGCCGTGCACTCTAGTTTGATTAGAATATGATACATGAGGCTGAATAAAAAGATTCACTCACCATGCTCCGTGATTCTGTGTATTCTTCAACAGCCAGCTGGAAGATGGTTTTGTTAGGAACTGTTCCATGATGGGCTTCCAATAACTTCTAATATTGTCAGGCACCGTGCTAAATGCTTTAGATACACTCGTTAGCTCTAATCCTCTCAACAGCCCACCAGAAGAGGTCACTGAGACTTATTCACCTAAGGTCACAAAACTACCAGAAAATTTTTAGTTGTACCTGTCTGACTTGGATACAGATAAACTAGCCCAGAACAGTGCTTCTCAAACTATCTGTGAAGGATCAGCTTTTAAATTTCAATCTATCACAGCTTGACAGTTTTGGAAGATACATAATTTTGTAAAATATAAAATGAGAAAAGATATGCACAATACAAGCCCAAACTCACAATCAACAGACGTACTCTGGGAAATTGCTGAAAATGTTTCTAAACACTTAACTCTGAGCGTCTGTCTTCAGAGAGAATCTTGTCACGGAATGGCACTAGTATAGACTAGTAGCTCTGGTCATGAGGGCACATCAGAATCATTCCTGAACTTTTGCCAAATACACGTGCCTGCACTCCACCCAGACTCTGATTCAGCAGGTTTGACATGTTTAATAGGCACTTCCCAGGGGATCCTGATGTCCATCTCTGGTTAAGAACCACTGCTATTCTGACATGTTGCTAAAGCTACTATTTGCAGCTTGGTACAAATCCAAAGAATCAAGATCCTCTTTCAGAATTCACTAAAACTAGTACTGGGCATTGTGGTGGGGGAAAGGAGGAAGGGCAAAAATGCCAGGGAACTGAGAAATTCAAGAGTGGCCCTCCTTAACATCTATACTATCACTTGGTACTATTTCAATATCCTTTCAACTTAAAACTTTTAATGTCTGGTTCAAGTATGAAACACCCTGAGTAGCAAATGAGAAGCCGTCAAAATTGCATTTTGCAGATAATCATCCCCATCAAAGGTAACACCTCTATTTTGCTTCCTCCTACTTACACAGCCCTGCCTTTGTAAGAACAGGCTATCTCCTGCATCCAGCATTTGAGGAACTGTGATAGAACAGGATTCTAGGAACTGTCGACCCCAGAGAAAAACTGTGAGTTTTTAATTTATCCTAAAGGACAGCAAGCTGGTGGGACAGCCAGTAGGGAGAAACAGCCTGGGAGAAAAGCACTCTACCTTTTCAGTTCAGGGCCAACAGTGAAAAGTAGATGTGGTATGAGGCCTCACAGGAAGGTTCACAGGAGACTTGAGTGAGAATAGGAAGTGCTGGTATGTGTATTCCCTCAAGAAAAAAGTCCAGTGACCTACATGACCCCAAGAGAAATGAGGACTGATAAGATGTTTGTGGGGGAAAAAAGTGACAAGTAGGCCGACTGAACCAAAATACAATTTTTTTCATAGTGGTTACATTTTATTAGTATTGCTGGTATGCACGTGTGTGTTCAATCGACTTTGCCACAATGTTAAACAAGTACACGATGTACACGATGTGTACTGTTCTCTCTCGGTTCCAGTCCTTGATGGGCATATTCATATAGCAGGTGCTCAATATAATTTGAAAATATTCTCCCAATTTCATTGGGAGAATATTTCCAAACTCCTTGATGGATGTTTCCAGACTACATCAAGGGTTGCTACAAAGCAGTAAGAAAAAAACAACTCAAAAGAAAAACAGGCAGGGGCGCCTGGGTGGCTCAGTCGTTGGGCGTCTTCCTTCAGCTCAGGTCATGATCCCAGGGTCCTGAGATCGAGCCCCGCGTTGGGCTTCCTGCTTAGCGGGAAGCCTGCTTCTCCCTCTCCCACTCCCCCTGCTTGTGTTCCCTCTCTTGCTGTGTCTCTCTGTAAAAAACAAAAACAAAAACAAAAACACCCAGGCAAACGATATGAACTATTACACAGAAGAAATAAAAACAGCAAAGTAAAGATGCTCAACCTCACTGATGACTGAGAAAATGCAAGGCAAAATGAAAATTTGTTTTTGACTCATTATACTGGCAAAAAGTGTGATAATATTCTCTATACTAGGGGCACCTGGGTGGCTCAGTGGGTTAAGCCTCTGCCTTCAGCTCAGGTCATGATCTCAGGGTCCTGGGATCGAGCCCCGCATCAGGCTCTCTGCTCAGAAGGGAGCCTGCTTCCCGTCTCTCTCTGCCTGCCTCTCTGCCTACTTGTGATCTCTCTCTGTCAAATAAATAAATAAAATCTTAAAAAAAAAAGATAAAAATGAAAATACTATGAAAGTAAAGAAATACCATAGAGTACTGATTTTTCCTATGACTATGGTGATGCTTTTGATAGTTGAAAAACTAGATCTCTCGAGATACTTTGAGGTTTAGCTGGGAGCATGTGTTTAATTCTGAACAGCTGGGTGATTTAGCTCCTGGCAATGTAAGGGTGAGAAGTGGAACAAATCACCAGCAATCTTCACTCCTTCTCCAATATAAGATTTTTTTTAAAAATGGAAGAGAAGGACAAATATTTGATCACTGTGTCTCTCCTGAAACTAACTCCTTAACAAACCATGCGCACAGTTAATTGGTCAAACTTCCAGGTGCAAAACTAGGTGTGGTATTTTATCTACAAAGAAGGGGCTTGCTGTCATGCACTGCAACCACTTCTGTCCTGGGACTCCCATAAGGCAACAGGAACTTGCTGGGTCTTGCCCCTCCAGCATTGGTTCCCGGGCTGCTTGCCCACAGGAGCTGCAAACTGATTCTCCTGAATCAGATCCCCAATGAAGAGTTTTCTCCAGCTCTTCAGGGACTTTGGAATCAAATTCCCTTAGCTTTTTATTTCCTATGTATACAGGGAGAGGGAAAGGGACTCTTTGTTAAACTTTCACATTATTCTTCTCCATTTACTAAAATCACATGCATAAGCATCAATGAAGAGAAGAATTGGTTTTTCCCACCTGTCTGGTTATTATTATTTACATACTTACTGTTTACTATTTATTTATTCACTTCCTAATACGAGGGGGAAAGATTTTTCTCTAAATTCTCTATAAGTCATATTTGAAGTGGTGGTACACTAACTGGCAAATGGCTATTTCTATAGTTTCGTGGACCACATAGTAACCTATGAAGTGATCTGCTTTCATTCAGCTCAGGAGGGGATCTGAAGATGGATGAGGTCCAAAGCCAGGTGGTCCTTCTGTGCCCACAGGATTTGGCACCTCACCTCTATCCACCCCTGGCCAGCAAGTCTAAGTCAGATGGGGGCTCCAGGGAAGAAAAAAAAATGTTACATGTCCCCTCTGTCTTCTTGTGCCATTCTTTGGCTGATGTTAACTGTAAATATAAACCCTTTTGGCAAAGTTCAGTTTTATATTGACAACCTTCCTTCCCTTTAAATCTTCCACAACTGAACTCTATTTTGAGGGACAGGGCAGGTGGCAAAAGAATCCTGAAGGGTGGAGTGAACATTTTCCTTCCCAGCATGTGTAGTAGTTCAGAGGATAAACTTTAACTGACTGGATGTTACTTACCTTGGGACTGCTATAGCTGGAAGATCCTGGGATTTCTGACAAAAAGCTGACAGAATATAAGAATTCTTATTACCTCAGTTTCCTGGATCTCTGCCTGCGGGGTCTAATGAAAGTGAAAGTGGGGAGAGAGTTTTTCTTTATCTAAATTTAGATTAGCAGGGGAAAAATGTGTGTGAAACTAGTTCATTGGGTATAGCAACTTCAGTACTCTTGTTTTCAATTGATCCTTTTCCTCCCAAAGATGGTCATTGTTTTCTTTTGTCTCTCTTTTTAAAAATTTTATTTATTTGAAAGAGAGCAGAACGGGGGTGGGGGTCAAAGGGAGAGGGAGAAGCAGGCTCCCCACTGAGCAGGAAGCCCAAGGCAGATCCTTAATTGACTGAGCACCCCTCTCTTTTTAAGATTTTATATTTTTTATATTATTATTATTTATTTGAGAGAGAAAGTGAGAGAGGGGAGGGTCAGAGGGAGAAGCAGACTCCCTGCTGAGTGGGGAGCCCAATTCGAGACTCGATCCTGGGACTCAGGGATTATGACCTGAGCCAAAGGCAGTCACTTAACCAACTAAGCCACCTCTGCCCCCTGCCTCTGACTTTGGTGTCATTTGTCATAAGGTATGGAAAACCATAGGTCTAATTCGCTTTCCTCTCATTTTGTTCTGTCTTAAAAGCTGAGCTTTATAACCAATGAGAATATTCTCTGGTCTCTGCCAACTGTTGGATGCACATACCAGCATGCATCTGGCAACAAGCCCACTAGGCTGTGGCTCAAATACCCAGCACTGTCTTTGTCCCACTGTGCCAGTTCTCAGAGGAATTTGTTGTAAGGTGTTCTGGTCCCTAAGGGGACTTTGTCATCTCAACCTTCCTTGCCACTAATTTGGCCAGAAAGAAACGTGGTTTGCATCCCGTTTGCAGCTAGATCTTTCTTAGGCTAATTCTGGGAGTAAGCTTGCTGGATCTTGTGAGGGGTCCATTTTTGCACTCTCCTTTGGGGATGCCTCTTTGGTCCGCGGTTAAGCCGTAAAAAGGCTTATTGGTTTAAATCACTATTGAGACTAATAGAAGATCCTACTTGTCAATGGCCAGATTTCCTCTAAATCGTGGTCCTCTAAATTGGCTATATTTGAAAGAAAAAAATTTCCTTTTAGAGATCTCTCACTGTCTTATTGGTATCACAGCTAGCCTTAACAAGATCAAAGAGCAGAAATAGACTAAGAACAAAAATCAAAGTCCATTCAGACCCCTTCCTAACTTGCCTTCAGACATTTACAGATACTGTAAAAAAAATAGGACATTGGAAATACAACTGTCCTGCATGTAAGAAGAAAAGAAAAAAAAAATGAGAGCAACAGTCCTTCTCTTACAAATCTTTGCGAAACTAAAAAAATGCAACTCTAGACGAAATCAAACGTCCATCTACTCCTTTTTTTTTCTTTCTTTTCTTTTTTTTCCAATCCTAAAACCTCCTCTACTTATCTCAAATAATTCGCAAATTATTGGCTTTAGAAAACCAAAGTCCCTCTTGGAGAAACTTGCCCTCTTTCGCTGTCCCTTGAAGATATAAATCTTACCACGTCTTTGAAATATAAACACCCCAGGAGATAGCTAAAATAACACCCACACTTGCCTAAGACTAAAGAAAAAAAAGAAAAGAAAAGAAATTGAGGCCTTTTAAAAACAAAAACTGCAAAAAAGGGCTAAGACTATAGGCCACAGCATTTGTTCTTTCGGGAACAAATACAAATCTTAAAATTCTTCTCCAGAAATATTAAGAAACCTTAGGTCATCTGAACAAATAAACATAAATTATTCCAACTATTACTTATAACATAGTGAGTTTTATAATGTTTTAAAAGAGAAGCTATAAGTATAAGATCTCTGTATTTGTCGATATACATGTCTATTTCTGCTAGATCTAGATACGGTGTTTTTCTCCCTCCAATGGTATTGCCAAAAATAGTTCAAAAAAGAGTTCATTTGATTAGCTTAAAGAAAAGGGCTTATATAACTTTAGCAATCATAAAAATTCTCAAAAATAAAATAGAAACTTAATCTAAATGAATTTCAGGTTCACGTGATATAGAAAAATATTCAGTATTAAAGCTATTTAAGATTACTGGTTTGATTAAAATAGATGTGTCTTAGACTTACCAAAATTGCATATAATCCAGACACACAACTTTTAATCTATCTGGCTTTCTTAATCAAATAAGTTCACGTTATCTCTAACTTTGAATGGTGGCTGATTTTGTCTAATGTCTCATGAAATTTTCATAGGTAATCTAAACATAATTGTTGAGAGCAAATGATTTAGATATATGTAAATGAGCTAAGAGATCTTCAGTGAGCTTTATAGCAAAAATTATGTTTTATGGGGGGGGTGCCTGGCTGGCTTAGTCAATGTAGCATGCAACGCTTGATCTCAGGGTCATGAGTTCAAGCCTCACCGGGGGTTAGAGCTTAGTTAAAAAAAAAAAAGTTAAAAAACTGTTTTGGGGAGTGCCTGGGTGGCTCAGTGGATTAAAGCCTCTGCCTTCGGCTCAGGTCATGATCCTAGGGTCCTGGGATGGAGCCCTGCATCGGGCTCTCTGCTCGGCAGGGAGCCTGCTTCCCTTCCTCTCTCTCTGCCTACCTCTCTGCCTACTTGTGATCTCCGTCTGTCAAATGAATAAATAAATCTTTAAAAAACAAAAAACAAAAAAATGTTTTGGGTGCCTGATGGCTCAGTGGGTTAAGTGTCCACCTTAGGCTCAGGTCATGATCCCAGGGTCCTGGGATCCAGCCCTGGGCTGGGCTCCCTATTCAGCAGGGAGCCTGCTTCTCCCTCTCCTCCCTGCTCATGCTCTCTCTCATTATTTCTCAATAAATAAAATCTTAAAAAATTTTTTTTTGCTTTATGGTATGTGTAGCTAAAAATAGTTTCCAAAATCTTTTTGGGAACCTGAAACTTTAAAAGTTTGCTAAGTTAAATTAAATAATAAGTTAAATTCATCAAGTACCTAAATCATTTCCAAATAAGATAAAATACTGAACACTAATTACTGCCCTTTCTGCCTATGAAAGCCTTCCATTTTACACAGATACTTGGAGCTCCTTTCTATTTGGTAAAAAGAATGCTACTCTATTCATGAATCTTGCCAATTGGATCTTCAAATGTACTTAGTTGAATTTTTTTTAACACTAATACAGAGGAACTAAAGATATTGGGTTTGTTGGTAAATATGTCTTGGTAAGTTATGATGACTGTATTATGAAGAGGCATATGTTCTAGAAATTATAAAATATATTAATAAATTTGCCAATCTACAGATTGCTGGTATAATAGACAATTCACAATTGCTTACTACTTCATTTTCAGTAGAAATTAAAGGTTCTAAGAGTTAAGAATTTTAATATATGTGATTGAAACTACTAGAAATAGCAAGGAAAACTCTGTATATAAGGAAAGTTGCCTATGTTTTGGGTAAGATGAGTTATGAGGCATGGCGATATTTTTGTTAAGGGAAAGAAAGTAAATTTGTCTTAAAGCAAATCTGGCTATAAGAAAAAGGGACAAAATCTGGATGTAGAAAAGAAAGTCATAGGTTTATGGAAAAGGAATCTTCAGACACATTTTACGTATGGTAGAGACTGCCTAACATTGGAATGAATTTAATTAAGTAAATGAGTTTTAATATCAAAAGTAAGCTAGTACAAAATTAAATTTTGGATTTTCTCTGTGTTCAAAGGACAATGTTCTTTGACTATTGGTCTGCTCTTGATAATAAGAAATTATGAAGGGTTTTTCTTTGCTCTTAATCTGTCTAGAAAACAAAATTCTGTGTTTTATCAAAATAACGTCCTATGCTTCATGTTCTCTTTATCAGGCCTTTCATTATTTAAGAAAATAGAATCTTCTCAATATGAAAAGAGCTGTTTTTCTTTTTTATGATCATTTAACTTTCTGTATTTGTCTGCAAAGTCTTCGTCACCATGGTTAAGAAGATAACTAGGGTAATGTTTCACAGTGATCTCTGATCCTATGTGACCAAGTGTTTTAAAACCTTTTTGACATGTTGACAAACTATCCAAAATTAAAACCCTAAATGAAGCCATTTATTTTAACCTCAAAATAACTTTGGAATTTTTCAGAGGGTTCCTAAAAAATCGCAAGATTTTTATCTCTCCTTGTAAAAGACGTTAAATGAACTAGGCTTATTTGGTATGTTAAAGTACATGAAAAACTTTGTCAATTGTCAAATAAATGGTGGATAATCTTCTCAGATTATATTGTATGGATAAATATTAATTTAAGTGTTCTAGAAATTGTACAAAATTCCTAAAAATTCTGATAAGTATTGGCATGTCATCAATCATAATCCTAGTTATTATCTTAAAATGTTGTATGTCACAGAAATAACCAAATTTCCTTGTCAATCGCTAATGAACCCTAATTAGACCTTTAACCAGACCATTTTAAAGTCTTTTGTCATTTACAGACATTCTTTTACTCTAATGCTTTTACAGAAGTGTTCCTGCAAAAATGCTTCTATTGGATTTTTGATAACTTTAAGATCATAAATCTGAGCTTGATAAAAATTTCTAGAACAGAGAAACAGGAACTTTCTCAAGGAGAACAAAAATGAATTACATGGGACTGAATAAACTGAGGAAAATGAATATAATTTTTATCAGCTTCTATTTGTAATAGTGCTGGTTCTTTAATTTTTAATTTTCCAGATAAAAGGAAAATTTCCTCTTTAACTATGCCTTACAGCAACTTGGTAAATTATATCTGTGCAAGCAGAGTTGAAACATTTATCTTTTTCTCCCTACTGTATCCCTCTAGAACTCAAAATCTCTTAATGAATATTCTTACTCTATAGCAACATGTTTATTTGCTAAGTTCAATAAGAATCTGTTCTCCTTATAACACCACTACTGAAAACATTGGTTATATTACTTGGGCTTTGACTGGAATGTCATATTTGAGAGATGTACATAGATTCATATATGACCAGACAGCTTTAAGAAACTAAGGTTGACTTAATGGAGCCAATAAAGCCCTTTGGAAATAGCAGCCTGATGCCTTGCTTACAGTGTTCCCAGCAGCCTTACCAGGTGAGTAAAAAAAGTCACTTCCTGGCAGGTGCAGGAACCTCAGGATATTTTGGGGACCTGGAAAAGAGATAAAATAACTCAAAGCTATAGGTATTGCAGGCAAAGTCTAATGACAAGTATTTGGCAGCTAAACGTTCAATCTGGAGATTCCTTCTGAAAGGTCCCAGCAAAGTAGATTTAAAAGAACCTACATGATTGGGGCGCCTGGGTGACTCAGTGGGTTGGGTCTCTGCCTTCGGCTTGGGTCATGATCTCAGGGTCCTGGGATCAAGCCCCACATTGGGCTCTCTGCTCAGCGGGGAGCCTGCTTCTCCTTCTATCTCTGCCTGCTGCTTACTTGAACCACAGGCCTACTTTGGAAGTGTACCTGCATCACAGCCTGCTAAAATGAGTTCAACTGAACTGACCTATTCTCAGGACTAAAGGACCAACTCAACTTGTAGACTGTAAACTTCTCGGACAAGTTTTAAAGGCAGTACTGTAGGGAAGGAAAATATGGGTTTTTAAGAAACAGAAGGCTCAGGAAGAATCTTCAACTTTCCTCTCACTGCCTAGAACAATTTAGATGGAGGACCTCCTCCGGGAAGGGAGCTATCACCAGAGATAACCACAGCATCACATAAACTAGGGGTGGTGGACAGGGAGGAACTTGGTAGTCTGGTAAAATTCCTGTGTCCCACTTTTCTGTATGGCCTAGCAAACATTTGTTTACCAAACATACTTACTCTTTTTCATCTTCCTGTGAATTATCCTCCTTCCCTTTGAAATCCCAGACCCCATCCTGTTCTCATTCATTGAGAATGACAATATAAACCTCAGTTGTCTACCTGTGGGCCTCCTATTCTTATTGAATCCCCATATATACATAATTAAATTTTATTTTCTTCTGCTAATATGTCAATTTAATTCTTAGACCAGCCAAAAGAATCTTCAACAGTGGAGTAAAATTTTCCCTCCCCAAGAACCTTCTTCTCAATTCCCCTTCCTTTTCTAGAATCTAGGCCCCAGAGGTTCTCTTCAGAAGGAAGATAAGCAACCCTTGAAAGAACAACAGACCTCATCTCCCTTCCCATTCAAGTCAGCACGGGTCCACAGCTCTGCTAGGGATGCTACAGAAACTGCTTCTGGCCTCAGCTCCCCAAGGAAGGAGTGAGCTTTGGGGTTTGCACATGGGACTTGCACAGTCCCACGTCTGTTAGCAGTTATAGGTTCTCTTGCTCGGGCTATGTTTAGCTTTGTTTGTCTTCCATGGGAACACAACTGCATTCATCTCCCTTTTCTCAGCTCTCCATTTCTATCAGCTCATCACCAAGAACCTGACTGCCAGATAATGAGCCAGGTACGATCCAGGTTTGTAAACACCCACCAAGAAAAAAGAAAGACCGTTTCTATGAAGAGGTGTGACCCACGCATTCCTGGAAATGTGTTTCCATTCCACCTCCCGATCCAAAGATATTCTTTTTATCCTTCACAATTCTGTCTGGATAATCTACCTGCTGATGTATGTGGAGAGTTAAAGTCCCTACTCTTATTGTATTACTGTCAATTTTTCCCTTTTTGTCTGTTAATATTTGTTTTATATATTTAGGTGTTCCTTCACTGGGTGCAGAAATATTTGCAAGAGTTTCATCTTGATGGATTGAGCCCTTTATGTCTATGTAATGCCCTTCTTTATCTCTTGTTATGAGCTTTATTTTAAAGTCTATTTGTCTGGGACGCCTGGGTGGCTCAGTTGGTTGGACGACTGCCTTCGGCTCAGGTCATGATCCCGGAGTTCCGGGATCGAGTCTCGCATCGGGCTCCCAGCTCCACGGGGTGTCTGCTTCTCCCTCTGACCTTCTCCTCGCTCATGCTCTCTCTCGCTGCCTCTCTCTCAAATAAATAAATAAAATCTTTTAAAAAAAATAATAAATAAAGTCTATTTGTCTGATAAAAGTATTGCTACCCCAACTTTCATTTCCATTTGCATGGAATATCTTTTCTGATCCCTTCATTTTTACCTTTTGTGTGTCTTTAGAACTGAAGTAAGTCTTTTATATAGGCAGCATATAGATGAGTCTTGTATTTTATCCTTTGCCTTTCAATTTAAGCATTTGGTCTATTTCTATTTAAAGTAATTACTGATAGGTATGTATATATTGTCATTTTGTTGATTGTTTTCTAGTTGTTTTTATAGTTCTTCTCTGTGCCTTTCATCTTCTTTTGCATGCTTCCCTTGTGATTTAATGACTTTATCTTTAGTGTTATGTCTGGATTCCTCTTTATTTTTGGTCTGCCTCTTAGGTTTTTGTCTTGTGGTTATCATGAAGTTCACAAAGAACAATGTTATATACAGCCGTCTATTTTCAGTTGGTGATCACCTAAATTCAAACACATTCTAAAAGCACTACACTGTAGCTCCACTTCATGTTCTGACATCATCCTTTCCATCTTTTCATTCTGTGTGTCCCTTAACTCATTATTGTAGATATAGTTGGTTTCACTACTCTTTTAACTTTCATACTAGCTTTATGAATGGTTGATCCACTACCTCTACTATATGTTTGCCTTTACCAGTGAGATTTTAAAAAAATATATATTTACTTATTTCAATTTTCAGCCTTTTCTTTTCTTCTTAAAGAACTCCCTTTAGTATTTTTTAAAGATTTATTTATTTATTTATTTGACAGAGATTACAAATAGGCAGAGAGGCAGGCAGAGAGAGAGGAGGAAGCAGGCTCCCTGCCGAGCAGAGATCCTGATGTGGACCCGATCCCAGGACCCTGAGATCATGACCTGAGCCGAAGGCAGAGGCTTTAACCCACTGAGCCACCCAGGCGCCCCTCCCTTTAGTATTTCTTATAAAGCCAGGTTGGTGGTAGCAAACTCTTTCAGCTTTTGCTTGTCTGGGAAACTCTGTATCTCTCCTTCAATATGAATGATAACCTTGCCAGGTAGAGTATTCTTGGTTTTAAGTTTTTTCCTTTCAGTACTTTGAATATATTGTGCCATTTCCTTCTGGTTACAAAGTTCCTGCTGAAAAATCAGCTTATAGACTTATGGACAATCGGTTATATGTAACCAATTGCTTTTCTGTTATCCCATTTTTGAATTTTAATTATGATGTATTTTGGTATGGATCTCTTTGGGTTCATCTTGTTTGGAACTCTCTTCGCCTCTTGAACCTTGTTGTCTGTTTCCTTTCCCAGGTCAGAAATGTTTTCAGCTATTATTTCTCCAAGTACGTTTTCTGCCTACTTCTCTCTCTTTTCCCTCTGAGACTCTATGATTCAAATGTTAGTATGCTTGATGTTCCAGAAGTCCCTTAAACTTATCCTTATTTTTAAAAATTCTTGTTTCTTTTTGCCGCTCAGCTTGGGAGATTTCCATTACCTTTCTTCCAGATGACTGATCCATTCTTCTGTGTCATTTAATCTCTACTTTCTCCCTGTAGTGTGTTTTTCGTTTTTGTTGTATCTTTCAGCTGTAATCAATGTTTCTAAAATGATGCTTTCAAAGTGTAACTAGTAATATATTTTTGTGTGCATAGAGAGTATCTGGAAGGAAACAGACCAAACTGTTACAACTACTTCTTCTAGGGAAAGAGTTTTTTTTTTTTTTTAAGATTTTATTTATTTGTCAGAGAGAGAGAGAGAGAGAGAACACAGGCAGACAGAGGCAGAGGGAGAAGCAGGCTCCCTGCTGAGCAAGGAGCCCAATGTGGGACTCGATCCCAGGACGCTGGGATCATGACCTGAGCCGAAGGCAGCCGCTCAACCAACTGAGCCACCCAGGCATCCCGGGAAAGAGATTTTTTTACCTTCATTTTTTTTCCCAAAGATTTTTTAAGTAATCTCTGCACCCAACGTGGGACTCAAACTTATAACTCTGAGGCCAAGAGTTGCATGCTCTACTGACTGAGCCAGCCAGGCACCCCAGAAGAGCGGTGTTTTGTTTTTTTTTTTAAAGCAGAAAGCAAGGGAGAATCACGTTTTGCTCAAGTTTTGTACTGATTTAAAAATTAAATTATGGGGGCGCCTGGGTGGCTCAGTGGGTTAAGCCTCTGCCTTCAGTTTAGGTCATGGTCTCGGCATCCTGGAATCGAGCCCCGCACCAGGCTCTCTGCTCAATGGGGAGCCTGCTTCCCTCTCTCTTTGCCTGCCTCTCTGCCTACTTGTGATCTCTCTGTCAAATAAATAAAATCTTTAAAAAAAATTAAATTATGAAAAAATAAAAAATTATGAGTCATTTTTTAATGAGCATAGTATTTTTTAGAGAGAAAGAGCAAGGGAGGGGCAGAGGGACAGGGAGAGAAAGATCACAAATATTTTTCAGAGAGAGAGAGCAAGGGAGGGGCAGAGAGACAGGGAGAGAAAGAATCCTAAACAGACTCTATGCCCAGCACAGAACGTGATACAGAGCTCAATCTCATGACCCTGAGATCATGCCCTCAGCCAAAATCAAGAGTCGAATGATTGACTGAGCCACCCCAGTGCCTCTAATAAGCATGTATTACTTTTAAATTAAAATGTTAAAAAAAATTTTTTTGATCTCTGTTCTATGGCACCATGGGTAGACCATGTTGAGAAAACCATAATAGTGAGGAAGCAGCTGCTACAAAATTCACTACAGACATTGTTACAATGAAGGAATGGCCAAGAGTTGTAATATTTAGCAAGCTTGGATCATGGCTGTTCAGGGAGGATAAAGACAATCTGCTGCCTACCTGGATACTGAGGACAGCCAGGAAGCCCCATGTGGTAATAGACTCGTCTTGCACATTGCTTCCAAAAATGAGTGGCACTGAGTGGACAGTGTGGGCAAGGTCATCAGAAACATCATTAGGTTCTACAAAGAGCCTCAGCAGCCTCAGCACAGAGGCAGGTCTAACATGGATGCAGGTTGCAAATGACATAGGACCTTACATCCCCTAGGTCACATCTGCATACAAAAGCCATCACTATAGGAACTGTCATTATGTAAACACAGTGAGCAAGGACATAGGTATTTTTTTCAAGCATATATTCTTTTGGAGGGTTTGGCAGATAGAATATGGAAATGGAAGATACTGGCTTGAGGTCTCTTCTTGACCATGGCCTTATGTAAGTCCTCTGCCCATCTGTCCAGATATTTCCCCCCTTTTTAAAGATGGCAAAAAGGGTTTCTACCAAAAGCTTCCCAGTCATCTTGAGATCAGTGCCAAATCTTAGCCATGATTCTAAAAACAGCCATTATTTATGAATCATAAACCCTAATTTATTTTTATTTCTTTAATGTAAAAACAGTATAACAGTATTAGGGATTTTAACTATTTTCATTTTTCAGCCTAAATTTCTTTTCAATTAATAGTTTAATTGCACTTGTGCAATCCATATTTCCCCACTTTTTCTTCCCTGTCTGCCTCCTCTGAATAAACAGAATTTGAAACAGAAATCTAGCCAAGGGGCACCTGGCTGGTTCAGGCAGTAGAGCATGCAACTCTTGATCTCAGAGTTGTGAGTTCCAGCCCTATTTTGGGCATTGAAGCCTACTGAAAAAGAAAAGAAAACTAGCCAAGAGTAGATAGATAAAAGAGGAAAAAAAAGCCCAATTATACTCCTTGGTGAGTAAATGATATACTCATATTTTGCTATGTGCTCACATATAGGTTTAGTATTTTATTCTGATAATATATGTACTAAACTTGCAAGATATGTTAGTTTGCACTAGGAAGCAGGCCTAGGCAGTTTCCTTTATAATAAAGGTTACAATACGTCATGATGCTATGACAATCATGACCATCCCCAGGTAAGGGAGAACTGAGATCTGACTGAACTTAGATTAAAAAATTGCTATTTCTCAAATTTTGAGGTAAAAAACTATATACTTTACAGCTAGAGGTAAGTGCAAACTACTTATGTTCTGCTTGACTTTTCCCTTCTGCTAGCTAAATCATCACATAAAATACTGAAAAAAATTGGCTGGAAAGTTGGGATAGCTAAAATTATAAGGTGGCAATTGTTCTACTAAGGCCCATCCCTTCCAGCATCCTGTTCTTTTAGGAAAATATCCAATCATTTTCGAGCTGACTCTAGAAGGCTTCCTTCTTATCCTTGTCCCTTTACTAATTTAGATATTTATTGTGTACTCAAGAAAACATTATTTTCTAACATCTGTTTAACATTTAATTTCCTTGAATTTCCTTTCATATTCTGTTTTCCAAAATTTCACTCAGGTCTAAAAAAAGAAGTTCAGTAACCAATAGCTTGACACCATGTCAGCTATTAAAGATTTCAGATACTCAATGTCATCCTTTGCTTTTCACCACCTTCTTGCATTTGGGAGAGACTTCAATCAAATGAAATTTTTAAGTGTGGTTGTTCCTTTTGAATCATCATTAAAGAAGACAAAACCCCCAAATAACACAATTAAAGTGGAGGACCTGAATAGACATTTTTTCCCAAAAAGTCATACAAATGGCCAACAGATATGTGAAAAGATGCTCAGCATCATTAATCATCAGGGAAATGCAAATCAAAACCACAATGAGATATCACCTCACATTTGTCTGAATGGCTAAAATAAAAAAGACAAGAAATAACAAATGCTAGCAAGAATATGGAGAAAAGGGAAATCTGTACTTTCAGTGAGAATGCCAAATGGGGTAACCACTATGAAACAGTATGGAGGGTCCTCAGAAAATTAAAAATAGAATTAACATATGATCTAATAATTCCACTACTAGATATTTTCCCAAAGAAAAAGAAAATATTAATTCAAAAAGATAAATACACCCCTTTGTTTACTGCAGCATTATTTGCAATAGCCAAGATATGGAAGAAACCCAAATGTCCATCCACAGATGAATGGATAAAGAAGATGTGGCGCGCGCGCACACACACACGCGCATACACACACACACAGGAATATTATTCAGCCATCAAAGAGAATGAAATCTTGACATGTGCAGCAACATGAATGGATCTAGAGAATATAATGCTAAGTGAAATAAGTCAGACAGAGAAAGAAAAATATCATATGATTTCATTCGTATGCGTAATTAAAGAAACAAAACAAATCAACAAGGAAAAAAGACAAACAGACGCTTGAATATGGAAAACAAACTGGTGGTTGCCAGAGGGGAGGTGGGTGGACAGGATGAGTGAAATAAATAAAAGGGATAAAAAAACAGTAACACTTGAGGAAGGGAGGTTAAGTAAAGGCGGGTGGTGGAGGCTATAATGGTAAAATTTAAGCGTTCCCTGATGAAACCAAAAGAAACCAGAGCTTCCAAGAAAAGCCAGGCCTGAGATTAAGTAAAATCCTTTGCTCCTATCAACCTGAAACTACCGAAGGCTTAAGTTTCTTTCTGACTCTATTCTAAGAGCAAATTTTGGCTTGTCTGGACTGTTTCTAAACAGACTGAAGTTAGAGTGCTTATTGCTCAAGTAGGGACAATTTCTACAAGGACTAATTCAGGATAAAGCCTATTTTAATTTTGCCCCACATTTCTTGAACTCAAAGTGATTTTAACCTAGGATTACCGAGGTAGGAAATCAAGTGGCATCTGCTGGGACCCATATGCCAGTTTTCTTCTTCCCTGGTCCTTTCTCCACACTTGCCCTATTCCCAGGGAGAATTCCTGGTTTAAGTTAAGCGTCCCTTGCAAAAATTTACAAAAACAAGTTAGTCCCCCCAAATTGAAACAAAATAAAACAAACCAAAAAGCAGATAATATCCAATTAGGCAAGAAAGGGAGTGATTTATTTTCATGCTTTCTTAGAGGTTATACAAACTGATATAATGTTTCTGGAGAACAATTCGGTAATATTTGTCAAAGTCTTAAAAACCATGTGTTCCACTTCCAGAAATTTATTCAAGGAAAGGCAACACTTCACCTAGTTCCAGCCTTCTTTCTGTTATCTCTGTAGGTCAGGCCAATAGGTCATTTAACTGTCCTTAGTGTGGGTCTGTATTCTCACAAAAGACTCTAATAAACATATATTCCTTTGGTAATCAGATATTTAAAAAATTACCGCTAAATATAACACACATACAAAAACACACCCTTCCTAAAATCACTTGTATTCCAAAGTGTTTAGTGTTAAATGTGGGACCACCTTCAGCAACCAGTTTCTTTTACTCCTATTATTATGAAAAACTCAGTATACATTAACAGATTTTTCAATGACCTAGGGTTTGGGGGTATAATAAAAAGCCCATATCCACTTTTGTGGCTATTAATTTTATAGGATGACCTCAACAGAGCTTCAAACCACAACAATGATTTCCTCTCCCTGTGAGCCCATGGATTGTTCTTTTAGGCTTTCACAGACCTTCACTGGATAAGTGAGTAAATACTAATGTGGTAGCTACAGTTCTTCCTTCTAATGACATCTGGAATCCCATTACATGATGGGATACTCCTCCTCCATTTTACAGCAGAAGACATTATCTAAATTCTCCTGGATCATATGACAGTAGCCCTGGAAACAGAAAGCAAGTTTTAATAGTTTTTAAGCAAAACCACACGCCTTTTCTGAATCTATTTACCATACTGTTTCAAGATGTTTTCTCAGGGGTCCACAGGGGCTACTAGAAGGCTAAGACCTTCTGGTCATTGTTTGCTAACTGCTGGGATGGTTTTAATCTGAGAGGAAGCCAATATTTTCAGCTTGGGTGTTGGAAGAGTTCCTAAAATGTCTGCAAACTGATTTAGGAGGAAATGTTTACCAGAAGAGAACTTATTCCTGCCCTAGAATAAACTCATTAGAACTGACATATGGTGTAACCACTAACCAAGGGAACTACATTTTTGGAACACATTATGTCTCAAAGGCACCTGGAGTTCCTAAATGTTATCAGTATCAGATGATAGGTAAAACCTGTTAAACAACAGCCATGGCCTCCATATACTGGTTGACAGCTTCCTCCTTATAGAATATTCTTGGGGTTTGGTATAAGTTCTCTCTGAGGACCTGGTTTTTACACTAGTTTTCTTTTAATTTTTCAATATTTTAAAATTCTTAAGTAATTTCTACACCCACAACCCCAAGATCAAGAGTCACATGTTCTACTGACTGAGCCAGTCAGGTGTCCCCACATTAGTTTTCTTGAAGAGGTTGTATTTGATGACCCTAGTAAAACTTTCTAATGTAAAAGACCTCACATCAGCCCAACAGACATTTTTCCCTTCATACAAACCTGACTTGAGGTAAGTGAAGGGAGTCTCTTTGTGACAAGGACCGTTCAGTTTTAGGTTCCAGAAAAGCTCAAGTTTCTCAGTGGTCCAGATCAAACCAGACCCCCCAGATTCAGTGAGAATGAATTCAAATACCTGAATCAGTTTCAGGAGTATTGCAGGTTTTACCAGGATCAGTAAACCTTTTCTAGGTTAGGCAGTCTCCTCTAAGCCTCAGCTCAAGACACATGGCTTTTGGTCAGCCTTGTATTTGCATGAATAAAATGTTTTCTTCCCCCTTTTCTAATTCTTCTATGATTTATCATGTATGAATTCCTAAAATCCCTATTCCAGGAACAAACCACCATAGCAAGGGTTTCTAAAGTCCTAATGAATTCAAGTCTCTAAAGATACAGTCTTGGAAGCCTTCTTTTTATTTTATTTTTTATCAGTAAAAAACACTTTATTAAAGATTTGGTAAAATTTTGAGGGGGAGAAGGCATAATGGTGGCAATTATATAGCCAATATAAAAAATTTTAAAACTGAACATCCTTGGTCTTAAAAGTTTTTTCATTTACCCAATCCCCAGAGCTTTTTACTTTTTTTGTTCATTTTTAATTTTAAAAAATTTTAATTCTGGTACAGTTAACATACAGTGTTGTATTAGTTTCAGGTGTATAATTAGTGATTCAACAATTCTCTACATTACTCAGGGCTCATCATAAGTGTCCTCTTTTTTTTTTTTTTTTAAGATTTTATATATTTATTTGACAGAGAGTGATCACAAGTAGGCAGAGAGGCAGGCAGAGCGAGAGGGGAAAGCGGGCTCCTTGCTGAGCAGAGAGCCCGATGCGGGGCTCAATCCCAGGACCCTGTGATCATGACCTGAGCCGAAGGCAGAGGCTTTAATCCAATGAGCCACCCAGGTGCCCCCCATAAGTGTACTCTTAATCCCCTTCACCTGTTTCACCCATCTTCCCGCTCACCTCCTCTCTAGTAACCACCAGTTTGCTCTCCATATAGGTAAGAGTCTGGTTTTTTTTTTGGTTTGTCTTTTTTCTTTGTTTGTTTTGTTTCTTAAATTCCACATGAGTGAAATCATATGCTATTTTTCTCTGACTGACTTATTTCACCATTATACTCTATATTCTCATATTCTCCAAACATTTTGTTGCAAATGGCTAAGATTTCATTCTTTTTTCTGGCTGAGTAATATCAGGCACACGCATGCGCGCGCGCGCGCGCACACACACACACACACACACACACACATATCTTCTTTATCCATTCAGGTACTGATGAACATTTAAGTTGCTTCCATATCTTGACTATTATAAATAATGCTGCTATAAACATAGGGGTGCATATATCTTTTGAAATTAGTTTTTTCATTTTCTTAGGGTAAATATCCAATAGTGGAATTACTGGATCATATAGTAATTCTATTTTTATTTTTTTGAGGAACATACATACTGTTTTTCACGGTGGATGTGCCAGTTTGCATTCCCAACAACAGTGCACAAGGGTTCTTTTTTCTCCACATCCTTGCCCATACTTATTGCTTCTTGTGTTTTTGACTTTAGTCACTCGACAGGTGTGAGGTGATTATCTCATTGTGGTTTTGATTTGTATTTCTCTGATGATGAATGACGTTGAGCATCTTTTCACATGTCTGTTGGTCATCTGGATGTTTTCTTTGGAGAAATGCCTGTTCATGTCTTCTGCCCATTTTTAATTGGATTATTTGGGGTTTTGAGGTATTGGGTTTTATCAAGTTCTTTTTTTTTATTAACATATAATGTATTATTTGTTTCAGGAGTACAGGTTTGTTCATCAGTTCATCAGTATAGGAGTTCATCAGTCTTACACAATTCACAGTGCTCACCATAGCACATACCCTCCCCAATGTCCATCACCCAGCCACAGAAGCCTTATTTATTTATTTATTTATTTTAGAAATTTTGTTTTTTTTTTTAATTTTTTTTAAGATTTTATTTTATTTCTTTGACAGAGATCACAAGTAGGCAGAGAGAGAGGAGGAAGCAGGCTCCCTGCTGAGCAGAGAGCCCGATGTGGGGCTCGATCCCAGGACCCTGGGATCGTGACCTGAGCCGAAGGCAGAGGCTTTAACCCACTGAGACACCCAGGCGCCCCAGAAGCCTTATTTTTAAAATGCCTTTATGATGGGGCAGCTGGCTGGCTCAGTCAGTGGAGCATGTGACTCTTGATCTTAGGGTTGTGAGGTCGAGCCCCACATTGGGTATAGAGATTACTTAAAAATAAAATCTTAAAAATGAAATAAAATGCTTTTATGAATATCTCTGCATGCTGAAGTATTAGAACCTCTGCAAGTAGTACAACTGTAAGAGTGAATGAAAGGGAAAGAGAAAGAAATGCCAGAAAGCAAAGACAGATAAGATTTGAATTTGAGGATTTAATACTGATTGGGGAAAAGATTTTTAAAAAAAAACAATAAAACAACAACAAAAAAACCCAGGTCACTGGGGAGGGATCATGAACACCTTGGCTTCAACAACTCCATCTTCAGCTAGGCTGGCTGCATCAGTGTGCTGATACTTTCTTCTACCTCTGAGAGCTTCTTTAGGAGTTGATTGACCTTGACTTCATCAAATTCCAAACATAGAAATTCAGATTCCTGGAAAACATAAAAGAATGTTTTTATGAGAGACCTGCAAAATAGCCAAGGCTCTGAACCTGGCCTGACCCAGTTCCAAAGGTCCAGGGACCCCTACCTAGCAAGTTTGACTCAGGCTTCAATATCTAAATGACATATTAGCCAGCAAAGAAAATCACACATTTCGTTCCCTAAATAAAACTACTTTGATGAGGTGTTTCATAAATGGTAAAGAGGTATACAAATGTCAGGTGTTCTCACAATGAGGCATGTGAGAAACTCTTTTTGTCAGTCATCACATTTGATCCCGTAACAATTTTTAAGGTAAGTACTTAAGTACTGCTGTTATATAGATGATGACACTAAGGCACAGAGAGATTAACCTGTATCACAAAATCAGAAAAAGGCAGAGTCAGACTGTGAACTCCCAGCTCCAGCTGACTCCAAAGTCCATACTGTCTCTGTAGCACCCTCACAATGGAAGGAAGACTTGGACTGGGTCTGTGTTAGCCTGGTAATTGAGCTACCTTGGATTTAGTGGTTATACTAGAAATATTAACAAGTTGTGACCAAGTTGCTTGGGAAACATCAACCAGATAACTGAAAGATAACCAGGTCTTGAAATAGCATCAAACACTTCTGAGGCCTTTCCACTTGCTGCAAGCCAACTCTCCAAGATTTCCATCAGATACATTCCCTTCAAACACTGTTAGGATCAATCAATGCTAGATTAGGAAGATATCAAAGAAAAAGTCCTTTGAAGTGTGGTGACAGAAATTTCATGTACAGTGAACAAGTGACAAAGGCAAACTATATGTAACCAAGAGTGATTATATTCAAGATTCTTAAGAACAATAATCATGTATTTTAAAGCAGTATGAATTCTCAGAGATCATATAATTCAACTACCTTGTTTTTTAGATAATGAAATTGAGGCCCCAGGCATTGTAAATGCCATGCCTACTGTCCCTCTGTTGATGGCAGAGCCACCACCAGATTCAATGCTCTTTTATATACACTTTCCTCTCTAAATACATGATATTTCCGATCCCTATCCCCCAAGTGGCAGGTAGAAGGAAGACCAATAAGCCTTTTCAGTGGGACCAAGTTACTCTGTCATTAGCTGGAAAAACTTTTAGGAGATTTTGGAAAAGTACCCTTGCTGTTGCTAAGTTGCTATGCTGAGTGTTTACTGATGGCACTGAACATACCGCAGGAGAAACAAGTGCAGAGGGAAGAAAGGAAGGGCCTCTCAGATGAAAACTTGCCAAAGAGCAGAAAAGGCTTTCCCTGACTACAGAGAACATTTTCCTCAAACATGTATTTGGATAGGAGAGGGGTATAATATGTGAACTTAGAAACTGCCAAGTTTAAAAAAGAAAAAAGAAAAGAAGAAAGAAAGAAAGAAAGAACGAACGAACCAGGTTTTCACTTAGTTGAAGCAAAAACCAATTTAAAGAAAAGAAAGATAGTCCTTGTGTTGACGAGCTGCAGGAAGGATCACCTTCTTTAAGAAAGAAGAACAAATTTATGGCAAATCAGATAATTCAGTTAGCTAAATTAAGAACAGGTCTCAGATTAGAAAGCATCAGTATTCTTTATTCAGTTTATCCTAACTTTAAAACATTTTTGAACATTTGCCCTTTGAAACAATGATCTAGAGAAAACAATAATTACCAGTCTAACAATATATTTGGGAAATTGGCAGAAAATATGTAAACCATGTTTTAACTCAGTGAAAGTCAGTAACAGTAATAAATCACCTGGTTTTCCATTTATATGGAAAAGATTATCAAGGACTTCGATCACAGAGATGGGAATACCTGAGCAGAGTTTATTAATAAAAGCCAGGATCTTGGGGCGCCTGGGTGGCTCAGAGGCTCAGTGGCCTCTGCCTTCGGCTCAGGTCATGATCTCAGGGTCTTGGGATCGAGTCCCGCACCAAGCTCTCTGCTCATTGGGGAGCCTACTTCCCCTTCTCTCTCTGCCTAGTTGTGATCTCTCTCTCTGTCAAATGAATAAATAAAATCTTAAAAAAAAAAAAAAAAGCCAGGATCTTTTCTGACTAGGGGTCATTACTTTTTAAAGATTTCAGTACTCAAATTATCTTTGCTCAGACCTCTAAGTATCAGTGAAACTGTTTGTTTATTTTTAAATATTTATTTATTTGAGAGAGAGAGAGAGAAAGAGTGGCGGGGGGCGGGGCAGGGAGAGAGAGAGTCCTAGGCAGACTGTCTGAGCACAGAGCCTGACATGGGGCCCAATCTTATGACCCTAAGTTCATTACCTGAGGTGAAACCAAGAGCTGGATGCTTCACTGACTGTGCCACTCAGGTACCCCTGAAGCTGTTTATTTTTAAGGGAAATCAACTATCAGAGAGACTAGCAGGCTAGAAAAACAGAGTCCAAAGTTAAATTTTCCATCCACTCCCAACCTTCACCTCTCCCCCCTTGAAACAATGCACATTAACAATGTTAGAAAGACACATGTAAACATTTATGACTCTTGAAGAAACAGCTTATTTGAAACTATTAAAAAGGCCTAGCTTTACCTAGTTATGCTATCAAAATATTTTATCAGGTATTCAAGAGCCTTTAAACTGGGGCTTAACACATGGGACTCTATTCAGATTTTTGCATTTGGCTGGGGTACACTACAGAAAATACATCTAATGCACTTAAAGATATCTGCAGGAATGCAGATGATGCTTATTGAGGCAGAGACAAAGTACACGAACAATTTGAAACATCTGATTTTTTTTTAAGGTTTTATTTTTTTAAAAGTAATTTCTACACCCAAGAGGAAGCTCGAACTCATGACTCCACGATCAAGAGTCACATGCTCTTCCAACTGAGCCAGCCATGCACTCCTGAAACATCTGGGGTTTTCTTCCCCCCAAACCATCCACTGGGTCTGGGCCCAACTGGTTATAATAACAAGAAATGACAAGACTAAACTCCTGGATTTAAGTATCTGAGCCAAGAGTTAGAACCTGTTTTGTTTTTTTTTTAAAGATTTTATTTTTTTGACAGAGAGAGAGAGAGAGCAAAAGGGAGCATAAGCAGGGTGAGTGGCAGGCAGAGGGAGGGAGAAGGAGAAGCAGGCTCCCTGCTGAGCAGAGAACTGGATGCAATGCGGGGACTCAATCCCAGGAATCTGGAATCTGGACCTGAGCCGTAGGGAGACGATTTACTGACTGAGCCACCCAGGTGCCCCGAACCTGCTGCTTTTTAACAGAGTGTAGATACAGCATGTGGTGGAATCAAATCAGTTAGCAGATGAATAAGCAAGCACATCATTAAGAATATGTAGTATGTGATCATGGGGGAGTACAGCAGTGTATTAAACTCGGGGTTTAAATATTCCAAATTAGAAAAGAAAGCAAAGGTAAAATATTAAGATATTCTCTCCAAGTGCAAAAGCCAAAAAGGTTAGAAAATCCTAAGACTCTCAGAGGCCACCATCTCCAAACCAACAGAAAAACCAAAGCTATCCTTAATGACTTCAGAGAAAGATATCTCACAGGTTCCTAAGAAACTCCTTTCCCAGGTAACCACTCTAATATTCTTCAGCAAACTCTTTTTTTTTTTTTTTTAAGATTTTACTTATTTAGTTGACAGAGAGATCACAAGTAGGCAGAGAGAGAGAGGGAAGCAGACTCCCTGCTGAGCAGAGAGCATGATACAGGGCTCAATCCCAAGACCCTGAGATCATGACTTAGGAGGAACGCAGAGGCTTAACCCACTGAGCCACCCAGGCGCCCTTCTTCAGGAAACTCTTATTTGCCAAACCTAGATCTTTAGTGCTTTAGCTTAAACTCATTTCCTAGCAGGGTCACAGAAAATAACTAATTATTAGTTTATATAATAATTGAAGGCTGCCATTCAGCAAGTGTTTGGTTTTCTCCATCTACATGCTAAAACTTCCTTGTGTATAGTGTCTACTTTAATGATTTTGATATCCAGGCCCATAAGCATGCCAAGAAATTCTTTGGTAAAACAATACTACAGTCACAAAATGCTAAAATAAAAAATAAGAACGATGGCTTACCAACTACTTGAGTAGAACCATTTAGAATAATATTTATCAAAAAAAAAATAAGAGTGGTGCCTGGCTGGCACAGTTGGTAGAGCATGTGACTCTTAATCTCAGTTGTGAGCTTAAGTCCTGCATTGAGTGTAAAGCCTACTTAAAGAGGTTTTTTTTTAACTTAAAAAATAATAAAAATTAAAAAAAATAGAAGTCCTATATCTAATTTTCTATATTATTATTATTTCCCATGCAAAACTGCCACAAAGCTTTATTCGTCAATTAACTGGTTGCATTTAGTATTATAACACAACTTTGGCAAGTTCTACATGTTGCAGTTTCTTTAAAAAGTACTAAAGTTAGGTGACAGAAGGTGAGAGTAGGAAAAGGTGACCTAGGATCTCCTAACCAAGGAGATCAAGGATAATCAATCAAGACTGATTCAAGAAGGCCACATACCGATAGCCAGAAACCATATATATGGCTTACTCCCCCAATTTTTCTTTTGGTTACGTTTATTAACACAAAGGGAATCTTGGCTAAGCCTAAACTTTAGCCATGAAGCCTATCCTTCCATTTAGGCTGTCCTTTCATAAACTTAAGTTAATCTCTGACCTGCACCTCTGTCACTCTGTGTCTTCCATGTTTAACAACCTGACAGAGAAAAAGAATATGCAGCAAAAGTCAAAATTGGCAATGGCTTCTTTAAGAGCAACTATATAATAATTGTTAATATAGATATCTATAATGAAGATACCCATAATTCATGTGGCCTTTTCAGAATTATACATCTCCCAATTCTTTTAGGACACCCTGATAGAGCTTTTTTGTAGCAAACAATCTTTCACGTTCCTTTTTAAGGAACCATTTATCCAAAACTAAAATTTTATAGTTCCGTAAAAACTGTGACTATTCTCCACTTCTCTTTCTTATCCATTTCTCTACCCTTCTCTGCCTTGTGTCATGTCCTATGGGACTGATCTCTAAGACTATGTCACTTCCTTATTCTTACAGCTGGGTTCTAGCAAGAGGAAAGAGGTCAGGGTATTTATTCCCCAAATCCCAATTCCCTCTCCTCTGATATTTCCCATACGTACTATGTGCGGGTATTGTTTCTTCATTTCCTACTTTACTTTCTGGCTTCAATGAATCTGTTTTCAGTATAAACAATCCATCTGTTTTCAGTATAAACATAAAGATGAGTCTCTTCAGAATGCGGAAGTCATATCACTGAACACAAACTCAAAGATTAGCAGAGCGAGGATTTTCATCATGCCTAAATTGATAGGAAGGCCGACCTCAAGTGCTTATTATCCGAAACCAATATCTGGTTTTCTTCTACTATCATTGTATTGAAGTTCTGTACAGCAGCTCTTTGATATTAAGGAAGAATAACAACAACAGCAACAGCAGCAGCAACAACAACCGTGGAAGATCATATTTCATTAAGAATTTGCATCAAGGATCTTGATTTCAGAAACATGGGCTCATCTCTACAACCTGCTCTTATACCCTATATCTAAAGTAATGGATAGTTTACGCTGCACCTTAAAACAATACTTCAAAAAAAGAAAATTTGTGATTTATAATCTCTTTTTAAAGCTTGTAGTTTAGAATTTTTTATTTTTAATTTTTACAAATTTTAAAAAGATTTTGTTTATTATTTATTTGAGAGAGAGAGAGAAAGAATGAGAAAGCATGGTGGGAGGAGCAGAGAGAGAGGGACAAGCAGACTCTGGGCTGAGCACAGAGCATAATGCAGGACCCTGAAATCATGGCCTGAGCTAAAATCAGGAGTCAGATGATTAATTCACTGGGCCACCCAGGCGCCCCTATAATCCTTTTTTTTTAAACAAAAATTGTTAGCAATACATATTACAAACAATGGTCCCTACTCAGACCATTTTTGTCCTGAGGAAATCCTCATTTCAAATACAAAAGCTGACGAGTTCTACAGCTACTGTGTAAAGGGCTTGCTAACATAATTTTCAAAATGGAAAAAAAAAATCACAAAGCAAATCATCCTATTGGGGATGAAAAAAGATGAAAATTAGACTCTTTGTGAGGCTAAGACTGAAATTTAATGACAGAGGAACTAAAAAGAGCACCAGAAACTCAGAGCACCAAAACTCAATAAGGTGTCCATAATACATAATACGCAATGGGACTAAGCTAATGGGACTAAGACCGGGTCTTCAAGAACTAAGAATCCACCCTAATAAATGAAATGGCACACTGCCTCAGCACATACCAGGTGCTTTCCATGCCAGGACAGCTTCTAGAGGAAGTGCTTATCCATATTCCCACAATCTCCTAGAAGAGGACAAAGTATTACCAGTGTATTATAAAAGCATTAACCATCACTGTCATTCAGGTATTTCAAAGGACTTTTGTGAGGACAACCTGACAACTCCCACTAATTCTTATCATATTAAGAAAATATGGGGACGCCTGGGTGGCTCAGTCGGTTAAGCCATTGCCTTCGGCTCAGGTCATGATCCCAGCGTCCTGGGATCAAGTCCCACATCGGGCTCCTTGTCCAGTGGGGAGCCTGCTTTTCTCTCTGCCTCTGCCTGCCACTCTGCCTGCTTGTGCTCGCTCTGACAAATAAATAAAATCTTAAAAAAAATAATAAAATATGAACTTTTCATTAGTTAACTTGCAACTCAAGGGAGAAAAGAGACATTGAGTATAAAGGAAGTTGCAGATTTACCATGGACTGAAGTTACATGTAAGGCACCACTTAACTTTAACTTTCTATACACAGGTTTTCTATAAAGTGACAACATTTTAAAATATAATAATTTCAGGGTGCCTGGGTGGCACAGGTGGTTAAGTGTCATATCGTGATTTCAGCTCAGGTTGTAATCTCAGGGTCATGAGATCGAGCCCCATGTAAGGCCCCACATGGAGTCTGCTTCGCTGTGCTCTTTCTAAAATAAATAAATAAATCTTATATTTCAGATCTTAAACATTCAGAGACCTATTATCTGGGTCTCTGCTACTTTACTTCTTCCTCCTTGTTTTGGTCCATCTTTTAACTATTTCCACAAGATGGAAAAATGAAGTGAAATTTAAACTGGTTAATCTGACTAAATCATAGCACCTCCATAAAAAGTTCTATAGACAAGGAGATTAGAACTTTTGGGAGGAACTTTGATTGTACCTTCATATGACAACTTTTGAAAATCATACCCATATAGTACAATTTAAGACAGAAAGATCTATTTGCCCAATTTATTTATTTTTAAATTGAAGTATGGCTGACATACAGTAATATATGTTTCAGGTATATAACACTTTAATTTGACATTTATATACATTAAGAAACACTCACCATCAAACACCATACAATGTTATTATAGTATCACTGACTATATTCCCTATGCAGTACTTTACATCCCATGACTGACTTACTTTATAGCTTTAAGTCTGTACCTCCTAATCCCCTTCACTTATTTTGCCTATCCCCATCACCCCAGCAAACACCAGTTTGTTCTCTATATTTATGAGTCTGTTTCTGTTTTGTTTTCTTCAGATTCCACATATATTGAAATCATACAGTATTTGTCTTCTTTGACTTAATTAATTTAGCATAATACTCTCTCTAGGTTGATCCACATTATCACAAATGGCAAATGGCAAGATTTCATTCTTTTTTATGGCTGAGTAATATTTGATATATATATATATGTCAGGTGTCTGTCATCTTCTTTATCCATTCATTTATCTATAGATACTTAGGTTGCTTCCAAATCTTGGCTTATTGCAAATAATCCTGCAATGAACACAGGAGTGCATAGATCTTTACAAATTAGTGTTTTCGTTTTCTTTTGGTAAATATCCAGAAGTGGAAATACTGGGTCACATGGTATTATTAAACTATTTTTAATTTTTTCAGGAAGCTCCATACTGTTTTCCATAGTGGTTGCACCAATTTACACTCCCACCAACAGTGTACATGGGTTCCTCTTTCTCCACATCCTTGCCAACACTTATTTCTTTTTAATTATATTTTTTTGTTAAAAAATTTTTTTAAAAGATTTTATTTATTTATTTGAGAGAGAGAGAGAAAAACAGCATGAGAGGAGAGAGGTCAGCTGGAGAAGCTGACTCCCTGTCGAGCAGGGAGCCCAACTGAGCTGAAGGCAGTCACTTAACCAACTGAGCCACCGAGGTGCCCCTGTTTGTTTATTTTAAAGGAGGTTCCATACCCAATGTGGGGGCCTAACTCATGACCCTGAGATTAAGAGTCCCATGCTCTACTAAGACAGCCAGGTGCCCCTCTTGCCTTTTTTATTTTAGCCATTCTGACAGGTGTGAAATGATAGCTCATTGGGGTTCTGATTTGCATTTTCCTGATGACTAGTGATGCTGAGTGTCTTTTCATGCATCTGTTGGCCATCTCTATGTCTTCTTTGAAAAATGTCTATTCACCTCAGAAAGATCTTATTTCCAGATATGTCCCTTCCTTTAGTAGGACAACTGTTCTCAGCCCAGATAATGTCTTTAGAACATAAACACTCTCAAGGAGAGGTAATACAAAAAGTCATTAACACCTTTCTATTACTTAAATCATAAGATTTATTTTCTTCCAGGAAGAATGACTCCAAGTACCCTGCCTTTAAACTCAGGATGCCTAGCATTTCAGAGGGTGGGGTGTATATAGGCAGGACACAAAACACAAAAGAACTAGGAAAATACCAAAGGCAAATCCTTCTCTTTACTCAGTAACCCACATCAGATACTTAGATCCCTAGGTGTGGTATCTTAAACTATTCAGGTCCCCAACCCATATTCTCTAATGTCTTTCTAATCATTCAATCACCAAGGTTGCTAAGCACCAGGAAATCCTAGGGAATTTTATAAAGGGGGCATTAGTAAGATAATCCTCAATGAACCAAAATTGAATTTATACACACATAAACACATACACATCCTTCTGCTGCTTTGCTTTCTCTTTTATCTGCAGGCTCAGGGCCTGTGAACCAACAAGGCAATGAGATTCCAAGAACACTGTCCATTCAAAGTTATTTGAATTTCTAAAAAGACCAAAAGTGTCAAGAACAGGACCCTGCAATTCTTTTGGTTTAAGATTTCTTAGCTGGAAAAAATCTAGAGCCATGCTTTAGGAGGAAACTAGACATGCCTGTCCTGCCAATTATGTTGTCAAAGGGAACATGTATTTCGGCCCAAGCAACCCTGACTTGTTTCTGAAAGGGAGAAAATAGTCTGACCTTGCAAGAATGAGTGGTTCTGTCCTTGGCTGAATTATGTACTGCTAACCCAGGACTATCACTATTCTTTTTCCTTTAGAGATTTCAAAGCAGCCTGACATATTCTGCTTCCCATTACAGGTCAGTAGATATAATGAAAGGTAACAGTACCATCGATCTCCATTTTACCACTAGAAAAAAACAAGAAACCTGGAGACTAGCCCCAGTCATGTGAAGGCCAGAATTCCTAGCTCTTTGATTCAATCCACTGCTCGCTAATACCCACATCTGACTCTGAATTCAGACATTTTCAAGGCCAACTACTGTATAATCAACAGAGTAGAATGGGAAATAATTAAAGATATATGATTTTGGGGGTGCCTGAGTGGCTCAGTGGGTTAAAGCCTCTGCCTTCCGCTCAGGTCATGATCTCAGCGTCCTGGGATCGAGCCCCGCATCGGGCTCTCTGCTCAGCACGGAGGCTGCTTCCTCCTCTCTCTCTCTCTCTCTCTCTCTCTCTCTGTCTGCCTCTCTGCCTACTTGTGATCTCTGTCTGTCAAATAAATAAATAAAATCTTTTTTAAAAAAAGATATATAATTTTGTACTGATTTACATAAGCACCAGGACTTAAGCATTTACAAAGACTATTTTTAAAGCATACAACAAAAGGAAATAAAATGAAACTGAGTTATATAAACACTAAAAGCTCAATACAATGAGATCATTGGCTGATTTCTACCTTTTTCAAAACATTGTGTTCCAGTTCACTTTATAACTTTTTTTGTATTTGGCAGGATTTAATGTTTAGTTTCTAAGATTTTCTGTATTTTGAAAAACTTTTGGTGAAAAAATATTTGGATAAAAAGACTATTTTTAGGTGCTCTGGTTTGATTTGCAAGAAGTCATACTGGCTTTTGGCTAAGTAGAATTAGTTACCAAGTGACAATGGACAAAGAACCCGAGGAACAACTGGTAAACAAGTGAAAATGCAAATCATACTGAAGGATAAAGAAATTTCACATAGGGGGCGCCTGGTTGGCTCAGTGGGTTAAGCCTCTGCCTTTGGCTCAGGTCATGATCTCAGGGTCCTGGGATCGAGCCCCATGTCGGGTTCTCTGCTCGGCAGGGAGCCTGCTTCCCTCTCTCTCTGCCTATTTGTGATTTCTCTCTCTGTCAATTAAATAAATAAAATCTTTAAAAAAATTTTTTTTACTTAAATCTTACAGAAAACAAATTGACAAAACTCTTAACACATGAGAAAGAAAGTGTTGCTAATATTAATTTGAAGTTCGAACTGGGGCTCCCTCATCATTCCTAATGAGATACATTCCAGAGCAAACTCATCTGCAAACAACTTTGACAAACTAAAATGTATTTACATGAAAGGAATAAAAAAGATTAAAAACAAAACTCAACCCGAGCTGCTTGTTTAGGTAATACCATTAGGCAGGCAGAAACAAAGTATGTAATGGCACTTGTTTTTTAAGGGGTTCTTGATAATCTACAGATTAAGATGGGGGAAACACCTTAATATACCTACCCATTAAAAAGACCAGAGTGCAGCAATGAATGATAAACTCTTGGGCAAGGGAGGAAGACAGAAGTGAAACTAATCAAACCCATTCTGGGACTGCAGATTTTCTCCAGCCAGAGGGATCATCAACTTGCTCTGCCAACAGCACCATCTATCTATGTCCCAGCTGTCTCAATGTGGTTTCTTTTAAGTCATTCATGACAGCACAATTATTCAGAAATAGGCATAGTTAAAAAGTAAGCATCTCCCTTTACTCTTCTCTTGAGAAAGCAAATAAAACTATGTAAAGAGGGTAAAGGATGAAATGACTAAGGGTAGGAGAGCTTTCAGATTCAGCAAATGCTGATTTGGGGAGAAAAAGTTTTAGATACGTTTTTTTATTTTTTATTTCTGTCAAGTTTGTGGGGAAAGGTGATTAATTTTGTTGGGTTTCCAACAAAGTCCAAGTACAGTTACATTCTAAGGCTTTGGGGGTTGGGACTTTAATAAGAATTGGCAGGGGACACAATTCAGCCCATAATAATAACAACGGCTTGGAGGGTCGCATTTATCAAGCATTAGGTGTTTGTGGTTGACGATAATGATGATGATATCACACATAATTCTAGGCTTGCTGTTCTTATTATACAGAAAGAAATTTATAATATTCCAGAAACACACACACACACGCGCACACACGCGCACACACACGCACACATGCTATCTGCTGATTACTCAGGTCTGCCAGCCCAGTTTGGCAGAAGCCTCATCTGGCTTCATCTTCACTGAACTCAATTTTGAAATGTGATTTAATCTATGGGGGCTGACAGGATAAAAGCTGCCAGGAAGGGGATTGGAAAATGGTACAAAAGATCTTTGCTAATCCTCATTCCCAGATCCTATGAAGTACTTTGCCTGCCATGCTGTGTCCCAAAGTTCAGGCCTGAAGACTGACTCAGAATCTGGCACACCATTCCATGAGAGAATATGGGGATGAGAGAAGAAAGGATTTGTAGTCAGTGCATGAAGTTAGTCACTAGCCTTTTTAGCTCAAATAATTTACTGCAAACTTCTGAAGTGGCAGGAAGAGAGGAGATTGCATCTTTATTACCTAGGGTTTCATTCTGACATCACTTAGGTTGCTGGGGCCTTTGTTCATATACAACAATCATACCTTACAGTAACACAGTGCTTTACAGTTTAGAAAGCCCTTTTGTATGAATGACCTCATCTGATCCTTAGAACAGTCCTATTAACTAGGAAGAAACCAAGCCAGAGTTAAGGTACTTGGAAGAACTATAGAAGTGACAGATAGATCTTACCTATCTGATCCAGATCTTTTCAGCTATATCCAGCAAGAGACTTCATCAGATGATGCAATGGATTTTACGGGCTTTGATATACTTCTGGTCCAATTTGTGGAGGAAAAGAAAGAAAGGCCTCATTTTCTTAAAATTGCCCAGAGTTCTAAAAACTAGATTGGAGTTCAGTCCTTTGCAAAAGACAGAACAGGTCCCAATTGGCATAGAAATAGGTTTTCTTACTTGGTCACCATTTATTCAGTAGACTCTGGAAACAGTAGAGGAAATAGAAAAGTTTAAGGAGATTGAGAGGATCACCTCTGGACTCTGGGGAAAAATGAAATGCCTAAAAAGTGAAATGCCACAACTGAAAAGAAATTAGCCTGGAAGACAGGAGTAGGAGAAATTTTAAGAAAAGTGCAACAAATCTGAAAACATTAGCAAATTCAGGGGGTTACAGAAATTACACTAATGATAATAGCAATGATAACTATCAATGGCTAACATTTATTGAACATATACAAAATGTCATGCACTGCATACTAAGTGCTTAACATGCATAATTTCATGTTGGTAAGGATAATTTTATCCCACTTTACAGATGAGGAAAGTAAGGAAAGATGAAAAAATTGTTTATTGCAGCCACACAAGCAGTAAGTGGCAGAGCCGGTTTTAAACCCAGGTCTGTCTGGCTTCAGAGTCTGAGCACTTAACCATTTTGCAATGCTGACTCACATTCGTATATAAGATAAACACCATCATTAATAGTCACTAAGTACCTGCATGTGAAAGTTATTCTATGATTCAGTTAACTTTAACAAAGACTCAAAGGCAACCTGAGTGTTGACTGCATGATAACCCAAAATCAATCTAAAGTGGCCTGTAAAAACATCTGGATAGACAATGAGTACATCCTAGCCGCCATGGAAGATTTCTAGTGTTTTTTAAGTGTAATGGGATGGCAGCATAATTGAATTAATATATGCATGAGATCTGGGCAGAGAATCATATTATAAAAAGACTAAGTTTTTATTCTGAGGTAAGATGACCTTTTATTCCCCCTCTTTCTGTAAGGAGAAGGTTGTGGGAGGGGAGGGCATTCAGTTTTACATACAGCTACACCTCCCCATCAACAGGAAAGGTAGAAGCAATGTTTACCTTAGTCAATTGACTAATACGTGGAACTTTTTTTTTTTTTTTTTTTTTAAGTAGGTTCCATGCCCAGCATGGAGCCCAGTGCAGGTCTTGAACTTAGGATCCTGAGATCAAGACCTGAGCTAAGATCAAGTAGGTTGCTTTACTGACTGAGCCACCCAGACGCCCCTGTGTGGAACTTCTTAAGACTGCTCCCAAATCATAGTTAGTAGGAACAAAATACCTGTTTAAACTTGATGTTCTTTCCATCTATAATCAGAAGGAATTCTCCTTTCTGCCTTGCTAAACCAGGAACACCATATTATTCATCTTGAAAAAAAAGTCACATCAACATATATAGGCACTTATGGAATGCAAAAAGATAAATATGATCATTTCATGTTGTACACCTGAAACATGTCAATTATATTTTACATTTTTTAAAAAAGAGTGAAAAAATATTGAAAAAATGTAAGTATATTCAATCAGGAATTCAAATTTTTAACATCCTTCATATTTGTCCTATGGCTATTCTCTGGCCAAGCCAAGAGTAACTAGGACTGGGTGGTGTGAAGGGAAAGAGAGCCCTTGATAAAATGCCCAAAATAGCATAGTTCACTCATGCATAATCAAGGCTTGATGATTATCACCTAAAACAGAAAGATAGTATAGGCAGCATATACACTGTTATAAATAAAAATAAACAAACATAAATGATTTGTAAAAGCAAATAATGCTTACTCTACTTTGCAGTCTATCTTTTCATTAGAGAGAATACATTTGCCACTCTATCCAAGATTGTATCTAAACAAACCAAAAATATGAACTATCAGAAAGAGGTCAAAAGAAATTGTACAAAAATATTAGTTAAAAGCAAATAACTACCTGTACCCCTGAAACAAATAATACATTATATGTTAATTTGTTAAAAAAAGAGCAATAACTATTTTGAAGAAAAGTAAGGTATGTCCCCAATGGAAGTATAAGAAAAACATTTTGACGGTATGATATACATTTCCTCAATGAAATAACAGTCCACGTTTATTTCCTCAACTTGGTATGCCAAGTTTTTGGTCAACAGAGGAAACATGAATAGAGAAGAATATGGTACCTAATTGCTGGCTGTGATGGCTTCATTGGGATTCCTGGTTTCTGAAGTATTCTGGCTTCGTTTGTAAAATGTAAGGTGATGTAGAAATGCTGGGGTTTTGAGCAACAATCAAGAAAGAGTTCCTGAGATGTCTTCAGTGCAAAGAGGTAGTTTTATCAAAGCATGGGGACAGGACCTACAGGCAGAAAGAGCTGTACTAGGCTTGTGATGGATGACTGATTATATGCTTTCAAGTTGGGAGGAGGCTAGGGACAGCATAAGTCCCTAAGGAATTCTGAAGGCAAGGTTTCCAGGACCTTGAAGGGGCTAGGTGTTGTTAGGAAAAGATCATTTATTACTGTATAGAAATCCTCAGTCATGAGACCTTTCAGATGTCTATCAGTGGACCATATGCTTGAAGGCTGGTTGCTAACATGTATCTTGGGGGTAGAGATAAAGAAAGTTTCCAAAGGAATTTTTATATGTTAAAGAAGACTTACAAGATCCTGGAGGTTGGGATAATGTTAAGCTAAGATTGCCTTTTGCCTCGAGCATAGGGTCAACATGGAGGCAGCTGAGCTCCCAGAGGATGGTCACTCTACCTATTTCAAGGACTTGTCAGTGGGCTGTAGGCAGTAAGGAAACTTAATTTTTTCTTTTTTCTTTATTTCCTGTATCACAAGGCATTTCAAGTGTACACAAATTTGGCAAAAACATGACTCCTATACTCCTTTCCCAAATTCACCATTTGTTCAACTGCTTACATTTTGCCACATTCACTTTGTCATTCTGTCTCTCTTACAACTACTTGAGAGTAAGTAGAGGATGCCAGCTCTTTTATTCCTAAAACTTTAGTGCATACTTCCTAAGGACAAGGGCATTTTCAGGGCACCTAGGTAGCTCAATCAGTTGAGTGTCTGACTTGGTTTTGGCTCAGGTCATGATATGAGGGTCATGAGATCAAGCCCCACATGGGGGCTCTGTGCTCAGTGTGTAGTCTGCTTGAGAGTCTCTCCCTCCCTACCTCCCTTTCTGTCCCTCCCCCAGCTCATGCTGGCTCTCTCCAAAATAAATAAGTAAATAAAATCTTTTTAAAGGGCATTTTCTTATATATACTTATATATAAATAAGTAAATAAAATAAAATCTTTTTAAAAAATCACAAGGGCATTTTCTTATATATTTCTTATATATTTCATATAACCATGGTTATATGATAATGATAAATGCTACTATCTTTTAGCAAATGCCCCAATGGTGCCCTTTATAAAGTTTTTTTTTCCCTGTTCACAAATCAAATTCACAATCATACACTGACTATATTTAGATGTCATGCATCTTTAGTTTCCCTTAAGCTGGAATAACTTCTCAGTCAGCCTTTCTTATGTTTCTTGATGCTGGCATTTTTGAAAAGTACAAGCTATTTTACAGAAGATCAATTTGGGTTTGTCTGATGTTTCCTCATGATGAGATTCTATGTATGAGGGAATGTCAATCTATTTATTAAGAACCTACCCCCAACAATTAGTGGACATGGTCTTTGAAGTCATACAAACTTAAATGCAAATGTAAATCAATAACCACTTTCTAGCTGTGTGGCTGGCTAGTTTAAAGCTTTCTATTCTGTAAAATAGTGATTTTAACAGATTTGACTGGTAAGACTGTTGTGAAGATTTAATGAGATAATGCATCTAAAGCAATTTAACAGTTTTGGGGTGGACTTAAAACTATCTTATACCTCTCTTGATTTTTACCACATTATCTTACACACAGCAACAATGAAATAAAATTGATTAAGAAGCATCTCTATCTACTTTCCCAAAGAGAAAAAGTACTATTCTCTGACATACATACTCTCTGTAGTAATCTAGTCTGGTTGAGGTACTTCAGTGCCAGCCTGAAACTGGCAGCAGCATCTCAGCTGTCTGGATGCTCCTAGAGGCTGCCTCCAGATATCTTGCTGCTGCCTGTCCTAGCCCAGGGAGTACGCAAGCACTGGCTAGGGGAAGAATACCAGAAGTACTACATAGAGCACGTTCCTTTCTGCTGAGACCAGGACGCGGGCCAGTGGAGTGGAGTGGAAGAGTATGACAAAGGCACTGAACATGAAGACTCCAGGACAGGGCTGCCAAGAACATGAACTAGTTTAGGGGACTGATAAGGAGTACTCTGACTAAAAACTGAGTCAGGAGCTCAGGTGCAAACTCTGTCCTTCCTGTCCATCCAAAGAAAGAAGAGGGAATACCCAAATCAAGCAATTTTCTTAAAGTCAAATTGAGAGTTTATTTTAATATTCAGCAACAACACTGAAAAAAATGAGGAAGTCCACAATTCATTTCCATAAATCCCTTGCCCCTCCAAGGGGGCAAGGGAGCTGGTGTGCACAGCATTTTCAATATACTGTTTTAGTATGATATTCTCATCTTCCATACCTTCTTTTAGAAAACATCAATAAAATTATTCTATTTATGCTAATTCAGTACTATATGCCACAGGTTAAAACAAAACAAAACCAAAAAGGATTATAACAACTCTACCAATTCTAAGTATAGAAGTACAAACTCACTTTGGAGATTTGGAATCTAATTTAATTTGGGTTTTTCTATGTTATTAACTCCAATGTTCCAGCATTTTTCTGTTTTTCCCCTTTCTGCCAATTAGAACTTCAAATGAAAGTCAAATAAATGATCCCTGAGGGTAAAGAAAATAAAATAAAACAAACAAGAAAATTCCTGTGTCCCACATTTCAAACTGTGAGAAGGGGCCTCCAGCAAGGCAAATAGAAAATTATACTCTCATCACTGTGCTGAATGAGAGTTTACATCTATACTCTGACAAAGGGAAAAGAAAATTCTAATGCAAAGCCTTTATTTTATCTTCATTAATGAAAAGTAAACATTCTATAATGTGAGCATTAAGAAAGAACTTCCAATAATTCTGTCATTTATAGGACAGAGACCCCAAGTCTGAGTCAGCCTTCAAGAAATACTTAGATTAAAAATAAAACTGCTTAAAAATGGGAATTCTCAACTAGAACTTAAATCTAAACATATGACATTGAAGATGCTATATACCCTGTAAGTCATTAGTAGCCTCTTTTCCTTAGGACATAATGACTCTATTGGAAATTTCAAAGAAATCAAATATACTCTGCAATCACCTTTAATTTGAGGAGAAAAACACTTCTCATCTCATCCACTGCATCACTCATGAGATGTCAGTATTATGTTTAAAAGCTCACTATATTTAAAACATTTTGAAGGTTAGGTTTAGAAAGGACTATGTAAATGCATGTAAATTCTGCCATTTTATACTGTTTCCCTCTCCCTATATAGGAAAATCAGGAAGTGAGCTCTATTATTACCCATGGAACCCAAGGAAGTATTATGGGGGAAAAATTATTGGTATGAGAGTTAGACAACTTGGATTTAGATCTAGCTCAGTTATTAGCTGTGTGATCTTAGGAAAGTCATTCAAGCTTTTTGAAGTCGTGGTTTCCAAATCTAGAAAGTGGAAATATAATACCTATCTCATAGGACTGTTGTAAAGGACTAATAGGACTAAATAAGATGCACACATGTAAGCATCCACCACCGTGTCTAGTGTGAAACAGACTCTCAATAAATATTAGTTTCTCTTCCCATCCTGTCACACACATCCTGTCCTCTGACAATAATAAGGAGTTCTGCTAAATACTTGAACTACCAGCTCTGTTTTCTTCAAAACAGGCCCTTGGCTCTTAATAGTGACAAACAGTCATGTGAAAGACTCCTGGGGCCTAACAATGTCCTAGAGAAACAAAAAATTTCTTGTGTCGGGGAACAGCACCAACTGCTTCAGGCTATGACAAGCCCCAAACAGTAAATCAGCTCCTGCATGTTTTTACAGTGTTACTTAACATCCTGAGAGCTTTGTGCTCTTTCAAAAGTCGTTCTCTTCCTGCAAGGATCAGGCATGCTATTTGCCCTGTTTTCCCTTCCTGACAGAGGTCTTTATTCAACAAGATCACCCAATGGATTCAAATACTAGGAATCAGAAAAGGCCAGGTTCAACCATGTAGAAACTGGCAAAATTTTGGGACTAAACAGTAAGCCCTTCTTAACCTTTTAGAATCTGGACTTCTATGTGCTTTCTGTTCTTGGATATAGCAGACTTGTAGATGCACTGGTTCAAACACGTCTGTGTATGTCTCTCAACTACATTAACACAGAACTCTTACCATGTAGAAAACTTCTTATGGAAGTCTAGAATCTTAAACTCTGACTATAATCTAAAAAGCAACGCTTTCCAATTTCTCCCACTTCATGGTATAGACTGACTTCAACACACGACACCTCTATGCGTAAGGGACTTGAAAGTATTGATGACTACAAAGGGCTAAAGGATAAGCAGCACTGACAGAAAAAGGTATACAAAGATTAAACCGATTTTCCACCTGACTCAGAGACTTTTACTACATAAAGGTAATTGTTTCAACTCCAAGCAGCTCTAGGTCAATGTTCACACTCCTTCACAGGGCTGACCACCCCTACTGAACCTAAGGGAGAAAGGGAATGCCAGGAAGCAACAAACATTTTGTTTGGAACAGCCGGTCCTCCATGGAGGATCGTTAAACACTAAATCAGCAAATTAGGTATCAAATACTTAATTAAGTGTATTATACTGGCCAGGTATATAATTCTAAATACTGAGGGTTCAGTGGCAAACAAACCAAGAGTTCTTACCCTTAAGCAGCTCAAATTTTAAACACAAAAAAGACAATAAATTAAAACAATTTAAAAGGCAATTTCAGTAGGTCACGACAATCAGTTATTTTTTTTATCTGCAGTGAAGATATAGAAAAAAACTTTGGCATAACGAATAAACCTTAGTCACCTTGCAGGTAGTTTATTCAAAGAGTTAAAGAATACTGAATAAATTACAGATAGGGGTTGACCCAGTTTCAAAATTCAATTCCTACATTATTGTCTCCTTCCCATGCGCTTAGCGTCATTGCCTCTGTCATTTGATAGCACATACAAAAGCAGGATGAGATCATTCAGAGGAAGATAATGAAGACCGGGACAGTATAAAATTACAAACACAAAGCAAGAAATCTGAAGATGTGGGATCTACTTCCAATTCTATCATATAATATTCACATGAACTTGTGTAATTTACTTAAACTCCTAGAGTCTGACTTTCTTCATCTATTCTATCTCACTTTGTAGGGTTTTTTAGAATTTAAATGAGACACTATAAAAGAACTTGAAAATATTTAAAACATTGGACAATTACTATTACTGCCGAATCAAAATATTTATAGGAAGACTCAGATCAGAAATGAGACAGGAATAACTACATTTGGGAACAATACGAATTCCTGCTTCTATATTAGCTGTTTTGAAATCTTTGCTCCCATTCTGTTATTCCAAAGGGCTCACCCTGTGGAGGAAATGGGTCCTAAAAAAGATGTCAGAGCTCAGATTAGCCCTTCTTAGTGATTTCTCCCTCCTCTGAGACAAGATGACAAAAATTACTTTCTTAAAGGTATTTCATTTCCTGGCATCCTAACCCATGATTAAATATCCTTACTTTATGAGTTATTCTTGCTGATTATTATCAATTACAAGATAGGAAGTAAATATGAAGTTACCTCGCTTAGATGTTAAAACACGGGCCATCAAGGACTTTGATAATCTCTTTTTTCCTTGGAAAACTAGTCTTTCATTTTCCTTGGGTATCTCTATAGCCACCAGCTTAAATTCAGTTGCCCATGATGCAGAAGTTTCAAAAAGAGAACCAACGGAGGCTGAGGCAATACGGGGACAGACTGAGGAGTGGTGGGACTGAAGTGGCAAATATAAGTAGCATTTAAAGGGATAATCAGCCTGGGTGGCTCAGCTGGTTAAGGGTCTGCCTTCGGCTCAGGTCATGATCCCAGGGTCCTGGGATCAAGTTCCACATTGGGGTCCTTGCTCAGCAGGGATCCTGCTTCTGCTTCTGCCTGCTGCTCCCCTGCTTGTGCTCTCCCTCTCTCTGCCAAATAAATAAATAAAATCTTTTAAAAAAGGGGGGAGGATAATCATTTATCAGCTCTAGCCTGTTATTTGTAGACAAGTGGACCTAGTGTCGATGGATCTATTATTTCAAAAGATTCCAAAAACTACATTTTGTGTGATACCCCTGAAATTTTATTTGCAAAATGCCCAGTCACCTAGAGCTTACTATAAATTCATAGTGCAGATTTCTTCTGCCAGTGAAGAGATAGACCATTTATTTAAAATGTAGTTCTTAGTGCTGATAAATAACTTACCAATATTCTGATTTGAGGAAGTAAATATTAAGCAAGGCCTTGCAAACTAGGGGGAAAAGAGGATATTTCAGGCTGAGCAATCATTATGTGCAAAAACAAAGAGGTAGAAGTATGCCTGCCTTGCTGGGAGAAGGAAGGAGAATGTACAGGTTAGTTTGGCTGAAGAATTCCTTTAGAGAAGGAATAGGACACAGATGGGAAAAAACTGTAAAAGACACGGAATTCTAGAGTAAAAGGCTAAGATTTTTATGGATAATCTTTAAAAGAGAAAATCTAGGGGCGCCTGGGTGGCTCAGTGGGTTAAAGCCTCTGCCTTCAGCTCAGGTCATGATCTCAGGGTCCTGGGATTGAGCCCCACATCAGGCTCTGCTCAGCAGGGAGCCTGCTTCCTCCTTTCTCTCTCTGCCTGCCTCTCTGCCTACTTGGGATCTCTGTCTGTCAAATAAATAAATAAAATCTTAAAAAAAAAAAGAGAAAATCTATAGATAATGAGGAGCTATTATGAGGAGGAGGATCACTTGCCAAAAGTTGTATGCTGCCGTTCCTCCCCTCTTTTTCAAAATAGAGGATAAGGCTGGATGCTGACTCATGAAACATGGAAAATTCCCAATTGAATGCCAATTTAACCAACCACAAAATAAGTCAACTGCCTTGGCACTGTGGTGGTCAAAACTTGCAAAAAAAAAAAAAAAAAAATTAAATGGTCTCTAAAGGGCTATTTCTTTCTGATCAATAAAAACATTTAGAATTTAAAACTCAAAGAGAATGTTACTGGACAGTCTGGCACACTGCCAGTTAATCAGCAGACAGAGCTTTCATCAGACTGCCTATCAGTGGGCAAGAAGCCGGATTGACGAGGCTGGTCTCAGCAGAGTCTTCCACTGGGAACAAGCCCAGAATGCACTACTATCTATATTCAAAATGTAGACACATGCCTCTAGCAGCTCTTATTTCATCCTCAGAACCATTTCTGTTTTCTTCTGCAACAAACGATTCTGGGGCTTTTAGTCCTGGGGATACTCTCAGTAAAATTCCTGGAGACAAACGGCCAGAGGAACAGAGCTACTGACTCTCACTAAGAGCTGGGATACTAAAATACCAAATGTACTGGGGCACCTCGGTGGCTTAGTCAGTTAAGCCTCTCTGACTCTTGATATCAGCTCAGGTCCTGATCTCAGGATCATGGGATCAAGCCCTTCATCTGGCTCTGCGCTAAGCAGGGAGTCTGCCTCAGATTCTCTCCCTCTGCTCCCCACTCTCTAAAATAAATGAATAAATAAATCTTTAAAATACCAAATGTATTAAATGCACTTTGTTCTTTCAGACAAAAAATATCCTATAAGGCACAGTTGAGAAAGGCCATATCCACAATGATAAGGAACTTAAACTTTATTATGAAGGTAGTGTGGGAAACATAATGATTTCTGGTCAGGTAAATATCATGATCAGAGCAGATTTTAAGGAATGCTAACCTGGTGGCAATGTTCAGGATGGCCGAGGGGGGAAAGAGACAAAAAGTAGGGAGACCAATTTAAGCAAATGCACGGAGTTGGGAATGAGCATGGTAGGTCTATAGGACGGTGAAGAAGACACTGGGCTTCTCAGGGCCTAGGAAACCATCAAGAAGTGCTGTTACTCTATCAGGTATGTGCCTTTTTCTTACATACATACAAACTTTCATACACATGCATGTGGGTATTCCACACACAGTGTCTGCCTCTGTCCATCAGTACTCTTCTCTTCTCCTTCCCAGAAAACTTCTACGTATACAGACAGCCAGTAAATACTACCCTAATGTAAGCTCTATGTGACCTCTCAGTTACAGTGCTTAGCACCATTACGCAACTTCCTTACATCAATAGAAAATCCTAAGGAGAATCTGTTTCACCCCAAAACTACTATCTCTGCCTGAGCAGAACCCGTCACACCAAATCATGTCACAAATACCTGTTTAGCCTGTGAATGGTAAGCAACCCTTGTCCAGCATTCCCTCTGATCTAATGAGCTGGGCCAGTGGGTAAGACTGAGAAGCTGGCAATGATTTACTAGTCATACAGCAAGGACTGTTGGGAAAGTAGCTTATCTGAGGTCAATTCGCAAGGTAGGCCCAGCAATAACAGACATATTTTGCTATAGCAAAAAGTAAGCTATGCTAGGTAGAGCACAGAGAATGTTTACAGCCAAAGAGCTGAGATGGATGTTTTAAAATTAGCAAATATGTTACCTCTCAATAGAACTGGAAAAAAAATACAAACTACTAAAAAAAGATTATAAACACATAAAATTAAGTGGTACCCAATGAAAACAAACTTTTCATCTAGCTATGATATGTGGTTATGTATGCATGTATATGTGTGCACCTACATTCAGGCATACCATATATAAAGACTTGCGTTGCAGAAATGAAAAAATGACTATTTAACATCTAAAGGTTTTCATCAGTCTTTTTTTTTTTTTTTAAGATTTATTTACTTATTTGGGGGTTGGGGCTGCAGGAGTAGAAAGAAACCCCAAGCAGATTCCATGCTGAGCCCAGAGGCGGATGCCAGACTCGATTCTGTAACCTGGAGATTGTGACCTGAGCAAAATCAGGAGTCAGACGCCTAGATGACAGTGCCACGTGGGCACTTCTTTTCATCAGTCTTTTAAAAATTACCCTCTGGGGCGCCTGGGTGACTCAGTGGGTTAAGCCTCTGCCTTCGGCTGAGGTCATGGTCTCAGGGTCCTGGATCAAGCCCCCCCTCGAGCCCCGCTTCGGGCTCTCTGCTCAGCAGTGAGTCTGCTCCTTCCCTCCGCCCGCCTGCCCCTCTGCCTGCTTGTGATCTCTTTCTCTCTGTGTCAAATAAATAAATAAAATCTTTAAAAAAATTATCCTCTAATGCTGAAAAATTTAAAATAAAAAAAATGATGCTCATGGGGCACGTGGGTGGCTCAGTTAAGCATTTGCCTTCACCTTAGGTCATGATCTCAGGGTCCTGGGATTAAGCCCCACATCTGGCTCTCTGCTCAGTGGGGAGTCTTCTTCTCTCTCTTCCTCTCCCTCTGTACTCTCTCACTCTCTCAAATAAATAAATAAATACTCTTTAATTAAAAAAATTTAAAAATTTGATGTTCATACAATTTTTCTAGGAGCTCACATATTATTTAACATGAATCACATATTTATTTCAAAAAACTGTATTTAAGTTTAATAAATTCCATTTAGATTTAATATTTATACATCACCACATAAATAAAATATAAAAATAAAATAAAATAGGGTTTGTAAAACACAAACCCTAACAAAATTTAGCACAAGCAAGGGAAGTGATACACAAGTAAGAATTTAAATATAAATTTAAACTCAAAGCAAACCATTAGCCCAGATTCTAACAATCATATAGAAATAGCATTAGCACTATTACCATTTTGTACAACTCTTAATTTACTACTGTATTGTATATATTTGTTTTCTTTATACATTTCCTAAACCAAGACTGTGTTTGTTTATAGTTGTATCTTTAGCATCTAGAATTGTGCCTGGAACATAGTAAGCAATTCTTTTTTTTCTTATTTTTTAAAAAGTTTATTTATTTGACAGAGAGAGAGCAAGAGAGCACAAGCAGGGAGAACAGCAGAGAGAGAGGGAGAAGCAGACTCCTCACTGAGCAGGGAGCCCGATGGAGAGCTCAATCCCAGGACCCTGGGATCATAACCTAAGCCGAAGGCAGATGCCTAACCATCTGAGCCACCCAGGCACCCCCATAATAGGCAATGATAAATGATAAATGAATGGCTAGTGGGAAGGATGTAAGAATGGAAAAAACTAAGTGATGTTTTGAATTCTGTCAGTCTTTATTTACGTCCTACAACAATTTCACAGAAGACAGGTAGAATACATATAACTGCAAAATTTTAATTGTTTAGAATGTTTATAGATAATAGAAGAGTCCGTGTCTATCTACACTTACTGATTTCAGGAAATATGTACAAAGACAGCAACATTTTCCTAACCTTTACCAGCTGTGAAACAAAATTATTCTAATAATTTTGTAGTATAAAGATGTATAGTGTATAAAGATGAATCGATTCTTAAAAATGCTCAATTGATCTGCTTAATGGATTATAGAATTCAATTAAAAGTTGAAAGTAAAGACTACTACATACAAAGTTTTAAAGGTGTGACTCTGTTCTATATACAGTTTCCACCCATAGCAAGGTCACGGTAGAATAGATGTATGTACACAGTGAACTCCAATTCAGAATAAAATTCCATTGATATAATAGAAAAGGTTTAGGCCAGGTTATTATAAATGTATATACAAAAGAGACATTAAGCCTCACTGGAAGAATTAAAGAGATTCATGAAGGAAATGGCTTCTCAACTAGGATTTTTTTTTCACCATAATGCATAATGTTTATTGAAACCCAATTCCAATAAATATGACTTGCCCTTTCTTAGCCAAAGCATAAGAAACAAAGATGACAGGAATTACAAACAGAAATGAAAAATGGGGAATAAGCCCCTGGCAAGCAATGAACCTTTTCTTTTTCCAATTCAATCGAAGACCACTGGATTCTGGAAGATACTTTTAGATGTGTACACTTGTTTCAAAATACCATTAGTTCTCATTCTGACCTGAAGGATTTACAGAGTGAGACACAGTATGGGTCATGTTGGACCACTGAAAGTCTCTACTATTTTTTTTTCTTGTTTATATACATGAGATTCACTGAGATTCCACTAAAATGGCAATACCATGAATTAAGTGTCACAACCTTCCTTGGTTTTGAAATACAACAATGTCCCTATTCTCTTTCCAAAAAAATGAGCTATAGTTTAAAAAAAAAGCAGTCAACACTCATACTAAATATTTGCAAAACTGTCTGCTAAAAAAAATAGAAAGGTGTAGGATAAGAGTAACAGTGAAAGTAACTGGTAATTTGCCTTTAAAAGTTTACACACACATTTTAGCCTTTGTTCCACACATATGCCTTCAAGAGAAGAGGGACTACATATATATTATTTATTATTGTTATTCCTTATTTATTTATTAGTTAGTATTATTTTGATATGCTTTATGCACTGTATGATTTATCTTCTAAGAGTGAGATTAAGAAGTGTTGCAGGACCCGAATGTTTATAGCAGCAATGTCCACAATAGCCAAACTATGGAAAGAACCTAGATGTCCATCAACAGATGAATGGATAAAGAGGATGTGGTATATATATACAACGGAATACTATGCACCCATCAAAAGAAATGAAATCTTGCCATTTGTGATGATGTGGATGGAACTAGAAGGTATTATGCTTATAAGTCAATCAGAGAAAGACAATTATCATATGGTCTCCCTGATATGAGGAAGTTGAGAGGCAACATGGGGGGGGTTAGGGGGTAGGAAAAGAATAAATGAAACAAGATGGGATTGGGAGGGAGACAAACCGTAAGAGACTCTTAATCTCACAAAACAAACTGAGGGTTGCTGAGGGTAGGGGGAGAGGGAGAGAGCAATTGGGTTATGGTCATTGGGGAAGGTATGTGCTATGGTGAGTGCTGTGAAGTGTGTAAACCTGGCGATTCACAGACCTGTACCCCTGTGGCTAATAATACATTATATGTTAATTTTAAAAAAAAAGGGTTGCAGAGAAGGAAAAAATGAAACAAGATGGGATCCAGATGGAGACAAACCATAAGAGACTCTCAATCTCAGGAAACAAACTAAGGGTTGCTGTCTTACACACAATGTAATGCTTTACTGCCTTTGCTTTTTAAAAAAGAAACAAAACGCTAGAATTGGGTCATATATCCAATGTGAAATATAGGGTATTTCAATTAAGATTCAAGTTGACTTTTTAAAGTGTTGTTCAAGTTAAATTCTACCCTATGTATTGCTTCTAGCAGCTGAATGAGTTTGTAAAGTTAAAGGGCATTTCAACTAGGATTTTTATAGAAAGAAATAGAGGAAGGGGTATTTCTGAGTAGAGGAACAGTACAAGTACAAAAACAATACAAAGAGTGTTTACATGAAGTTCAAAAGTCTAGTCTGATGGAAGGAGTCTCAGGATGGGATACAGTCAAGATAAGATTTCATAATAAAGCATTAGAATTTCAGGTGATAGAAGCCATTCAAAAAGAGTTAAATGGGGACGCCTGGGTGGCTCAGTTGGTTGAGCGGCTGCCTTTGGCTCAGGTCATGATCCCAGCATCCTGGGATCGAGTCCCGCATCGGGCTCCTTGCTCGGCGGGGAGCCTGCTTCTCCCTCTGCCTCTGCCTGCCACTCTGTCTGCCTGTGCTTGCTCTCTCTCTCTGACAAATAAATAAATAAAATTTTTTTAAAAATTAAAAAAAAAAAGAGTTAAATGGTCAAATATTTATTTCAGGAAGCAGTATGAAACACTAGAAAAGCAAAAGATTAGAGGCCAGTAGAGGACCTGACCTAGGGCCGTGGCCATGGGAATGAATGATAGATGGGTATGCAAAGTAATACAGACAGGACCAGGTAACCAATTGGATGGGAGGTGAGGAAGAGAAAAGTAATGAAGATCACTGATATTTTTAGCCTGGGTTAAAAGTATCATGGCGATGTTACTGACTCAAACAGAAAATAACAGAAATAAATATGTATGAAATAACAGTAAGTAATAACAGAGTAAAAGTCTCTATTCAAAAGTTAATAATATTGGGGCACCTGGGTGGCTCAGCTGGCTAAGCGTCTGCCTTCGGCTCAGGTCATGATCCTAGGGTCCTGGGATCAAGCCCCACATCAGGCTCCCTGCTCAGCAGGGAGTCTGCTTCTCCCTCTCCCTCTACTCCTCCTCCCTGCTCATTCTCTCTCTCTTAAATAAATAAATAAAATCTTCTTTAAAAAGTTAATAATATTAATAACCTGCACCCCAAATTGGTTTTGGATGCTTGGTATATTCTCTAGTCCTAGGGAACATTTAAGAATAAAAAGTTATTAACACTGAAAATGTTTAGGTGATACATAATAAATGACAATGTGTCCACTGTTCTATGTAAAGTCTTAAGTATTTTTGATAAGAGACTTCATCATTAACTATCTAGTAAGCATCCACTAGAAATGCTTAGTTGAGTATGAAATGCACTAACCAGGACAGACTGAAATTTTCATTTCATGTTTTTATCTTTTGACTAGAAAAATCTCAAACACATTACAATAATTCTTATAATTTTGAAAAGAGCAACTGTGGACTTAGAGTCATCTAGAAAAGATGAAGAAACAGTTTTTAAAATTCATCCCTACTTTTGCTTTTAATTCTATGTGAAACACCTCTCTAACTTTTTAAAGACCACGACCTAAATCTGTAAGTTAGGGTAATAGTATTTCCCTGTCCACTTCAGAGAATTATGAGAATTATGAGACAATGTTCTTGTAGCTCTCTGAACAGCACAAATGAAAGGCCTTAATTATCAATGATCAGTGGAATTATTCTGATGTCTTTTTCCTACCTCAGGTTTACCTAAAGTCTGTGATTGGAAGAGGTTACAAAATTAAAAACACAAAGACAAAAACAAACAAAACAAAACTTTAGATAGAAGTCTTTACTTGTCTAATCTAGGTATAGACCAGTTAAAATCATTATGGAGCCTATGCACAGCATTTAAAAGACTATTACTTAGATAAGATATATTTAGAAAAATAATGGCTGCCATCTAAAGAACAGAAAATCACTTAGAAAAGAAAGAGCTGGAGGAAATAATCCTAAAATTTGTATGGAATCAGAAGAGACCCCGAATCGCTAAGAAAATGTTGAAAAACAAAAATAAAACTGGTGGCATCTCATTACCTGATTTTAAGCTTTACTACAAAGCTGTGATCACCAAGACAGCATGGTACTGGCATCAAAACAGACACATAGACCAATAGAACAGAGTAGAGAGCCCAGATATGGACCCTCAACTCTATGGTCAAATAATCTTCGACAAAGCAGGAAAAAATATACAGTGGAAAAAAGACAGTCTCTTCAATAAATGGTGCTGGGAAAATTGGACAG
>PISX010005328.1:0-109757 GCA_004024625.1 Mellivora capensis | reverse complement strand
AACATTCCTGAACTTCATAAAATCTATCTATGAAAGACCCACAGCAAACATCATCCTCAATGGGAAGAAGCTTACAGCCTTCCCGTTGAGATCAGGAACACGACAAGGATGCCCACTCTCACCACTCTTGTTCAACATAGTATTAGAAGTCCTAGCAACAGCAATCAGACAACAAAGAGAAATAAAAGGTATCCAAATTTTCAAGGAAGAAGTCAAACTCTCTCTCTTCACAGATGACATGATACTTTATATAGAAAACCCAAAAGACTCCACCCCCAAACTACTAGAACTCATACAGCAATAGAGATAAATGAAAATGGGAATGTGACATGCCAAAATATATAGGGTGCAGCAAAAGTGGTTCTAAGAGACATAAACAATTTAGCTTTACTCTTAAGGAACTAGAAAAAGAAAAACATATGAAACCCAACTTTAATAGAAGGAAAGACGTAATGAAGATCAGAATGGAAACATGAGATAGAGGCTTAAAAGACATTATAAAAGATAAATGAAACTCAGAGCTGCTTCTTTGAAAAGATAAAGTTAAAAAAAACCTGTATTTATTAGGGTGTCTGGGTGGCTCAGTTGGTTAAGCAGCTGTCTTTTCAGTTTAGGTCATGATCCTGGAGTCCCAGGATTGAATCCCACATCAGGCTCCCTGCTCAGCAGGGAGTCTGCTTCTTCCTCTGACCTTCTCCCCTCTCATGCTCTCTCTCTCTCTCTCATTCTCTCTCTCTCACATAAATAAAATCTCAAAAAACAAAACAAAACAAAAACCTGTATATAGACTCAGAAAAAAAAAAAGAGAGGGTTCAAATGAATAAAATAAGAAATGAAAGAAAAGTTACAATTTATACCACAGAAATACAAATAATCATAGGAGACTACACTGAATTATATGCCAACAAATAGAAAAATCTACAAAAAATGTATAAATAACTAGAGAGAATCTTTCAACACAGTATCGTTAAGAAATAGAGTTTTTTGCTATGAACATTGAGGTACAAATGGCCCTTCTTTTCACTACATCACTATCTTTGGGGTAAATACCCAGTAGTGCAATTGCAGGGTCATAGGGAAGCTCTATTTTTAATTTCTTAAGGAATCTCCACACTGTTTTCCAATGTGGCTGCACCAACTTGTATTCCTACCAACAGTGTAAGAGGGTTCCCCTTTCTCTACATCCTCTTTAACACTTCTTATTTACTGTCTTGCTAATTTTGGACATTCTAACTGGTGTAAGGTGGTATCTCAATGTGGTTTTAATTTAAATCTCCCTGATGGCTAGTGATGATGAACATTTTTTCATGTGTCTGTTAGCCATTTGTATGTCTTCTTTGGAGAAGTGTCTGTTCATGACTTCTTCCCATTTTTGGATGTGATTATCTGTTTTCTGTGTGTTGAGTTTGAGGAGTTTTTTACAGATCTTGGATATTAGCCTTTTGTCTGTAGTGTCATTTGTGAATATCCTTTCCCATTCTGTGGGTTGCCTCTTTGTTTTGTTGACTGTTTCCTTTGCTGTGCAGAAGTTTTTGATCTTGATGAAGTCCCAAGAGTTCATTTTCGCTTTTGTTTCCTTTGCCTTTGGAGACGTATCTTGAAAGAAGTTGCTGTGGCTGATGTTGAGGAGTTTACTGCCTATGGTCTCCTCTAGGATTTTGATAGATTCCTGCCTCACATTGAGGTCTTTTATCCATTTTGAGCAGCAATGGCCACAGTCGCCAAACTTTGGAAAGAACCAAGATGCCCTTCAATGGACAAATAGATAAAGAAGGTATGGTCCATATATACAGTGGAGTATGATGCCTCCAACAGAAAAGGTGAATACCCAACTTTTGCATCAACATGGACGGGACTGGAAGAGATTATGCTGAGTGAAATAAGTCAAGCAGAGAGTGTCAATTATCATATGGTTTCACTTACTTGTGGAGAATAAGGAATAACGTGGAGGATTTGGGAGATGGAAAGGAGAAGTGAGTTGGGGGAAATTGGAAGGGGAGACAAATCATGAGAGACTGTGGACTCTTGAGAAACAAACAGGGTTTTGGAAGGGAGGAGGGGTGGAAGGTTGGGTGAGCCTGGTGGTGGGTATTATGGAGGGCACATATTGCATGGAGCACTGGGTGTTGTGCATAAACAATGAATTCTGAAACACTGAAGAGAAATTTAAAAAAAAAAAGAGAGAAATAGAGGGTTTTTTTTTTTAATAGACCAATTATTGGCAAGAAGATCGAATCTGTAATCTAAAACCTCCACCAAAACAAAAGTCCAGGACCAGATAGCTTTCTTAGTGAGTTCTACTAAATAGTCAAAGATTTAATAACAATCTTCTCAAACTATTACAAAAACCTGAAGAGGAGGGAATACTTCCAAACTCATTTTACACAGTAACCATTACTATGATACCAAAACCAGACAAGGACACGACAAAAAAAGATTACTGACAAATATCCCTGATGAACATAGATACAAAATTACCAACAAGATGATACCAAACCAAATTCAACAATACATTAAAAGGATCATACACCATGATCAAGTGGTATTTATTCCAAACATATGATCATGGTTCAACATCCACAAATTATCATGGTATACCACATTAACAAAATGAAAGATGAAAATCATACTGTCATCTCAATAGATGTCAAAAAAGCATTTGACAAAATTTGATACCCATTTATTACTTTTTAAAAAGTCAACAAAGTGGGTATAGAGGGGACATACCTCACATTATATAAAGGCTATAAATGACATATGCACAATTATACTTGATGATGAAATCTCAAAGTTATCCTCAAAGATGAAGAACAAGACAAGGATTTCCACTATTCCCAATTTTATTCAACACACTATTGGAAGTCCTAGCTATAGCAATTAAGCAAGAAATAGATATAAAAGGCATCCAAATCAGAAAGGAAAAAATAAAATTGTTACTATTTGCAGATGACTTGAAACAATATATAGAAAGTCCTACAGACTCCACCAAAAAACTGCTAGAACTAACAAATGAATTCAGTAAAGTTGGAGGATACAAGATTAATATACAAAAATGTTGCATTTCTATACACTCATAATAGAAACAGAAATCAAGAAAACAATCCCATTTATAATAATATCAAGTTTAAAGAAATACCTAGAAATAAACAAGAAGGTAAAAGACCTGCAGACTAAAAACTATAAGACATTGATGGAAAAAATTTAAGAAGACATAAATAAGTGGAAATATATTCCATGTTCATGGATTAGAAAAATTAGTACTGTTAAAATGTCCATACTACCCAAAGCAATCTGCAGATTCAGTGCAATAATCATCAAAATGCTAATGGCATTTTTCACAGAACTAGAACAAATCTAAAATTTATATGGAACTGCAGAAGATCCTAAATAATTGAAAAAGAACAAAGCCAGAGCTTTTAAAAAGCCTAATTTTAAACTGTATTACAAAGCTATAGTAATAAAAACAGTATGGTATTGGCATAAAAATAGACAGATAGATCAATGGAATAGAGAGCCCAGAAATAAATCTACACATACATGGTCAATTAATTTATGACAAAGGATGCAAGAATAATTGGGAAAGGACAGTCTGTTCAATAAATAATGTTGGGAAAACAGAACAAAATTACCTGCAAAAGAATGAAGCTGGACCTCTCTTTTATATCATATGCAAAAATCAATTTAAAATAATTGAAGACTTGAATGTAAGACCTGAAGTCTTAAAACTCCTAGAAGAAAACATAGACAGTAAGCTCCTTGGCATCAGTCTTAGTGATTATTTTTGGATCTGACTCTACAGGCAAGGGAAACAAAAGCAAAAATAAACCAATGAGACTATATCAAACTAAAAAGCTTCTGCACAGCAAAGAAACCTTCAACAAAATGAAAGGCATACTAGTAAATGTGAGAAGGTATTTGCAAATTGTATGTCTGATAAGGGGTTGATACTAAAAATGTACAAAGAATTCATACAACTTAAAACAAAATCCAAAAAATAAAATCAAATGAATTTTAAAAATGGGCAGAAGATCTGAAGAGACTTTTTTTTTTCTGAAAAAGACATATAGTTAGCCAACAGACACATGAAAAAGTGCTCCACATCATTATTTATGAAGGAAATGCTAGTCAAAACCACAATGAAATAATACCTTATACATGTCAGAATGCATATTATCAAAAAGACCAAAAATAACATGTGTTGGAAAGAATGTGGAGAAAAGCAACTGTCATGTATTATTGGTGGGAATGTAAATTGGTGCAGCCATCCTTAGAAAATAGTATGGAGATTCCTCAAAAAATTAAAAATAGGATTATCATATGATCCGGCAATTCAACTACTTGACATCTATGGGAAGAAAATGAAAACACTGACTTGAAAAAAATATATGCACCCAATGAACAATGCTGTTCATTGCAGTATTATGTACAATAGTCAAGGTATGGAAGCAATTTAAGTGTCCATCAATGGATGGATGGATAAAGAAATGATGATATGTGTACACATGCATACATACACACACAATGGAATACTACTCAGCTATAAAAAATGAAATATTGCCATTTGTTACAACATGGATAGACCCTGAGGGTATTGTGCTAATTGAAGTAAGTCAGGCATAGAAAGACAAATACCTCATGATTTCATTTATATGTAGAATCTAAAAAACAGAACAATTAAAAAAGCAAAACCCAGATTTGTAGATACAAAGAACAGTTTAGTGGTTGCTGATGTAGGGAAAGAGTGCAAAATAGGTGAAGGAGATGGAGAAGTATAAAATTCCTGTTATAAAATAAAAATGTCATGGAAATATGATGTACACAAAGGGGAATATAGTCAAAAATATTGTCTAATTTTATATGGTGATAGATGGTAACTAGACTTATTGTGGTGATCATTTTGCAGTGTATTCTCACTATGTTCACATGAAACTGATATAGTATTGTATGTCAGTTGTACCTCAAATAAAAATGTCTGCCTGTGTCAAATAGCACATTAAGAAAATAATATACTAACTTTGGGCGCCTGGGTGGCTCAGTGGGTTAAGCCGCTGCCTTCAGCTCAGGTCATGATCCCAGAGTCCTGGGATCAAGTCCCGCATCAGGGTCTCTGCTCAGCAGGGAGCTTGCTTCCCTCTCTCTCTCTCTGCCTGCCTCTCTGTCTACTGTGATCTCTATCTGTCAAATAAATAAATAAAGTCTTTAAAAAAAAAAAGAAAAGAAAATAATATACTAACTTTAAATGTTAGAGTTACAATTTGGTTAAGCAGAGGTTTGGGGTGCAGAAGAATAAGTGCACCCCATAAGAATAAGTGGATTTCTCCACTAAGATCCTCTTAAGGGCAGGCAATCCCACTTCCTTCTCTAAGGCATCCAAGCAATGTGTTTGGGATATAAACTCCTTTGTGGTTCCCCACTGCTTGAAACCCTGAGAGTACTTATTGCCACCTAGCCATTTCGATCTAAAGCATAAACTTCTAATGATACCATTTTTCTTGGCTGTAACAATTTAAGAAGAACACTAGAGATATTGCTACACAAGACTGCAAATGATATATTAGACTGCAGTCCAGCAAAGTACAAAACCACATGCTAAGTATTTCTGAGTTAACAATATGAAATTAGTTTTCATTCCCAAGAAGAAGTGATTACCTTTCTAGAGCTGACACACCTAAATTTTGTCTCCCAATGGGATTTATCTAACACTATTTGTATGTTTCACAATTGTATGTCACTGAGAAATATAATAAATTTTCCAGAAGAAGTGAGGAAAGAAGAATGGTCAAGTGAAGTAAAAGGAAGTAGAATTTCAAATAATCTTATTTAGAAATTTCAATGGTTTACAAATTCTGAAAATATACTTAAAGATATATTTTAATGCTTAAAAGGACTGAGTGCTCAGCTAGCCATAAAATGATGTTCTGAGTTTTATTATGTAATTCTAGACAAAGGAAGATTGTTTCTCCTGTGCAAGGACACTATGAATTCTCTAAGCTGTTTATCAACAGGGTATAACTAGGATGAAACCCTTCAGCTATTATGTGCTCCAGTATGCTGACCACCAATCTTGTGATAATAATCACCCTCCAGAGAAGGGAGGTGCCTACCATTTTGAGTATCTACTTATGTGCTCTAAGCTCTGAATGAGGTCATCATAACAGAAGTAACCATCAGTGGTATAATCAGGAGAAATTTTTAAAACGTCACATCCAGATCCCCTCCATTTAACATTTATATTATATTGCTCTTCCTAAATATCTTCCCAGTCCCTAAATATGTCTCTTTTTCATGCACTGATGACCTGTATTGTTAGTTTAGAAATTAATATGGTGGCATTTATTTTTATTCTATTTTATTTTTTAATTAAATATGGTACTGAAGTAATTTATTTGCTTTTTATCTTTGACTATGCCTAGGATAAAATCTCTTTCATTTGTTAATTAATTCATTAAATGTTCATGGAACTCCGAATAGGAATTGAAAACTTTATCAGAGAGGTTAAAGCTTAATAGGTAAATAATTCAGCTAATTGAATTACTATAATGTAATATATATTATGAGTAATACTCATTGAAACATATGAGAAAAACAGTAAAAATTTCAACTCTCAATTATATTTTCTCACATTTCTTAATATAGTTTATATATAAAGTTTTCTGAGGTTGAGATATAAGTATTTTCTCTTCATTCTTTACTCTAGTGATGTATCCACTTCTGTTTTCTGATAATCACCTCGGGGGCGGGGGAGTCTCTTGCTCTGACAGTTGAGAGCTCTATTCTTGCTTAGGGACAATCTTTTCTGGATACTTCATAGGTACATTAAAATACCCAATGTGAAAATTAGATAATGATAGGAAAATAATAGGAAATCAGGTAGCTGTAACTAAATAGAAATATAGAAAACATATATGTGTCTGTATATCAATGTAAAATATTTTTAATTTTATATTTCCCAAAGGATTTCGTTTTAAGAGTTGTAGAAGGCATTTGCATTACATGTAACTGAGTGCTATACAGAACATATCCTAAGACAAAAAGGCAAAAGACTTCAGAAGTTACTTGATAAAAGAGTTTACTGAAATAACCGATACTAAAACTTGCTTAACATCTCAACATCATCTCAGCATCTCAACATCAACATCATTAGTATGCAAAATAAAGCTATATTATTATACTACTTTAGTATCCAAATGACTAAGATTTGTTTTAAAGAGTGACAATTGTCCAAGTTGGCTAGAATATGGCCAGTTTGAACTCTCACACATCATTGGTAGGAGTGTAAATTGGAGCCACTCCCCTGGACAGTCTTTGACAGTATCTACTATCATAGGCATATCCTGTGAAACAGCAGTTTTCTTAAGTATATACCCTGAGTATTTACCAACTAAAACGTATACATATGTGCATCACAAGTGTACAAGATGTTATGTCAGTATTATTCACAATAAGTCAACTCTGGGGGAGAAAGTGCATGTCCAGCAACAGTGGAATGGATTTTTCTGTTATAATCATCAATGAATGAATTCTTGTTTTACATAACGACATGAATGAATCTTCCAAAAATAGTGTTGAAAGACACTAAAGGAAACTAATATATGCCTTATGTTTCCATTAAAGTTTAAAAAAAGGCAAAATATTTATCGTATTCAAAGTCAGCAAAGCAGTTACCTTGTCTAAAGAAAAAGGGGTACTTAGGTAGCAGTAGCATAAAGGTTTTCGTAAATACCAGTAATGTTTACTCTTGATCTAGATTGGGTTACATAGGTGTGATAGGTTTATGATAATTCATCAAGCTTTATACTGTAATTGTTTATACTTTATATTAAATACTAGTAAAAAGCTTATTTGAAATATAATTTAATATGCATGGATTGTTGTTACTTAAATGCTTAAGATGTAGTTAATCTCCATTATTAAAACAAGTTTTTAAAAAATATATATTTGCATAATTGTTCATTTGGAAAGTAGATCATTTGTCATCACATTTTAAAAGTGATTATTGAAATATTAGACATACTGTTTTTTCTATAAGGGACAGAATTTTAATTCACCAGCACTGAGAGCACTTAATCTCTATGTACTCTCAAAAAGAAGTGATTCATTCACTTACTTCCAAAATCATCTATTCATGAAATAAGATAGAGACTGAAGTCTCTACCCCACCATTTTATAGACTCAGCTCTGATACTCTGCAGAGATTTCAATTCTCACATTTATTTGTCCAAAATGTTTGGGAATGCAAAATACAGCTATTTTTCATCTTTTAATATTACTTAATTTAATATGCTAATTATACAAACAGTATCTTACTACATTACACAGTATATATAGTCAAAAGAATCTTTTTAAATAATACAGTATTCCAAAATAATAAGGTAGAGTTTATATCCAGTATAAACATAAAATGTGTTAAATTAATTTTATTAAATGCATATTCTTTTAATTTGCTTATTAATTTAATAAGGCACAATTGCATTTTAAAAACATATGTAAGAACTTTGTAAGTAACAGTAAATAAATGTGTGCAGTTAATTTTCTCTGCAGTGGTTTTTAAAATTATATGAGCAAAATATCCAGATAAAAGCAATATAATTAGCTCACTCTTCCTTCTTTCCTTCCTCCCTCCCTCCCTTTTTTCCTTCCTTTCTTTCTTCCTTCCTTTCTACCTCTTTCTGTTTTTCTTGCTTTCTCTATTTTTCTCTATTACCTAAACTGTTTAGAAAGATCAATATCAGATATTAGCCTATCAAAAACAATTTTAGATTTAAAAAAACTCTCCATGAAGAGTACTTTATAAGTCAGAATTTCATATACAGAATTAAAACCATCCATGCCATTATATTGATACATGTTTTTCTTTTATTTCTCCATCCATGTCATTATATTGATACATGTTTTTCTTTTATTTCTCTGACCCTTAATTATGAATAAAATATTTCTTTATTGATATGTGAAGAATTTTTTAACTAAACAGATACTTAGATTCATAAAAGTTGTGTGTTCCTTTTCCCTTCATGTATCTGTATTGTTACATACAAAGATATACCCCAAAATAACAAAAATGACATTTTTTATTTGTTATATTTTGTGTTCTATTTTTGGAAATAAACAGAGCTTAAAGTTTAAATAGTCTTTTTCTATCACTTTTAGTTCATTTCCCTGGATTTTTCACTCTTTGTAACAATTCAATACCTATTTCAAAAATGCAGTGAACCATTTTTCACTATCTCACTGAAGGAGCAATATCCTTGTTCTCTTTCAAGATCCATTTCTTTAGGAAGCACATTCCAGCAACTGTTTCCAAGATATAAACATTAGTATTACAATGTGCTATTTGACTATAGCCTGTGGGGAGGATTTCCATGCTTCAATACAGTATAATATTCAAAAAGTAAAACTTTTAAAGCTTGAAAGAGACTAAGGCAGCATGATTGGGTTGTGATGACCATCTTGAATTAGATATTTTAATGACATGCCCATTTCTTCTTTTCAAGCTTCATTTTCCTTTAAAATATAATATGAGCAATTCAAATGTGGACTGAATCTCATACTTTTTCAGAAACTAGTTTATCTGTTCCAAGCTCATAGCTTCCATTTACTTCAAAGATTGAAACATATAAAGAAGCTCTGTGTGTATCCTTAGTATAGTGAGTCTTTTAAGACAAGATGCTATATAAAATACATAGCTAAAATGAAGTGTCAATATACTTCTTCAGATGTGTTCACCAAGCCAGTAGAGCCATGATTGCCAAGAGCTCTACTGAAACTATTTATGTTCTATATCCTGGTGATGCAAGCAAAAAGAATAATTATTATAAAAATAAGGACATGAAGGTGCAAGAAATGTGGTGATTTGCTTCATCTAATAGGACAACTGCATTGTTGATAAGGTTTTTATTATATATATATATATATATATATATATATATATATATATATATAAAATTTGTTTTGTTGTTGCTGTTCTCTTTGATAGCATAATCATGAGAGAGTATATCCAGAATTCTTGGGAGCTTTTTTATTTTCTTTTGTTTTTGTGGGTCATGTATAAAATTGTATCTTAAAGACTATGGCAAAACAAAAACTAAGTGTTAACTGTTATATGAGTGGATTCTTTTCATAGAAAAAAAAAGTAGTATCTAGTAATAGATTCAAGTACAGTAGTTTGGACCCTTATGGTTAAATGTGTAGGCTCTTTTTTTCAGATGATCTCTGAGTTTGCAAATAACTATATACTGAACACAAGCTCTGAGAGGCTGTATATGTGCTATTTAAGCCATATTTGGTACTCACTACATGTTGATTATAAATATAATTTAAGTTGGAATTTTATAAAGGCAGAATGTGTTAACTACGAGGCAAATTAGAAAGCATATTTAAATAAAGTGTTTTGCATTCTCAAAAAAACCTCACAAATTCTTTTTTGTGTTTATGCTATTATCTGCTATTTTCTTTCTTTTTGCATTTATATTTCAGTATGGTATTAAGTGATCAATAGATGCTGTAGCAATCTCTGATTCTTGGGAATTCCTTTTATTATTGGTACTGTATTACATTTTACTAAGTTTGAGAAATGAAATGTTTCTATTTAATGTTAAATAAGATGTATATAGAAAGAGTATTTAAGAGCAAAAACATTTTAAAGCTGATTTCTTCATATTTGGGACATCAAGTTTTCCTTAAAGTTTAACTTGCAGCTAAGACATTTTGCAATGAAACTATTAGAATTTGTGAACCATGTAGATTAGGACCCTTGAAAGAATATTCTTCTGGTTTGCCCATTAAAACTATGTAATAGAAATTGATGATGCATAACCACTAAATCATGCAATATTTTTTTTTGTCAAAAGTAATCTCCAACCTGAATTATAGTCAAAGTAATAACCACTGGATTAAAACTATAATCAGTACCAATATTTTGATCATTGGCTTAAGCCTATTTGTTAAACAAGACATTTCCAGGATTATCCAGTACTTGAAATATTTTCATATTCTCTTGGCACTCATCATTGTTTCTTTCACTTAAAAACAAACAATAAAGGGTAGGTTTATTAAACATATGAGACAATGACACCTTTATATACAAGACAACATCATAGACATTATCTGGTTCTCTGATTTTACAGAGATAATATATGACTTTCCTAAGGTTATAGTACCAAAAATCATTAAGTCACTATAAGTAGGAATAAAATAAGTGCTATATTCATTTTACCATATAACATTCTCTAGTTTGTAATATAATGTATTATACTAGAATTCTACTAATTTTAGGTAAACATATGTCCTAGGATGATTAGAGTAGTGATAGTTTACGTCTGTTGCCATGGCATAATTAATCCCTTTTGATCTCAAAGTATCCATAATTGAATGCTACATTATTTTTTTTAAGATTTTATTTATTATTTGACAGACAGAGATCACAAGTAGGCAGAGAGGCAGGCAGAGAGAGAGGAGGAAGCAGGCTCACTACTGAGCAGAGAGCCCGAAGCGGGGCTCGATCCCATGACCCTGGGATCATGACCTGAGCTGAAGGCAGAGGCTTTAACCCACTGAGCCACCCAGGCGCCCCTGAATTCTACATTAAATAGTTGCCTAATCAATATCATAATATTGAATTCATGCTAATATTTACATATGAATGTGTTCTCTTAGGTTGAACCTAAACATAAATGTACAGTAGTATCCAATTGTATGCACCTAATATTATACAAGAAGAGGGACTTTGAAATCACAGAGAACTCAGGCCAAATCAGCTTGGCACATAGTTTCCATGGTGCTTGGGTTAAGATAATCTCTCTGGGACTCAGTTTTTATATCAATAAAATATGCTTGTAATACCTGCATTGATATGTTATCTTGAAGATTAAATCAGAAAATATAACAAGTGTAGGACAACCAACAAGTGTTATTTCAATTCTTATAATAACTTTACTTTTTGTAAAGAAAAATCTTTAGCACAGTATTTGGGACAATTTATAGCACCAAATAACTGTTCAGCAGCTTAAATGAAAACACTACCTACTGCTCTGGTAAAATCCATTTTAAGCTGAAATTAACAGTTGCTCCACTTACCACAGCAAGGAATCCATTTTGCTAAAAATAACAGAAAGGGACATACTGTATTCCAAAAATTTATACTGGTTTACTTGAAAAAAAAAAAAAAGATTTAAAATGTATGCATTGCAGTAGTCTCCTAATTTCATTTTCTCATTTCCTCGTAGATCATTGTTTTCCCTTATTTTTAACTAAAGCTTTAGAATTTCTTCAGGAATTATCTGTCATTATTGACACAACATCCCACTGAGACCTTAGCAATTAGTCTTTAAAGAAAAATAAAATGAAAATGTTTTATACAGAAATTTCTTTAAAATATTTTAAGCTTAATATATTTAAGGTTTTTATTTAGAAGATACCATATATATGAGATATATGAAAACAAATTCTAATAAAATTGAAATGATAGTTTAATTTTAAAATATTTTTATTAATGACATGTATTTTAAAGTAATATGAATGAAATTCATAGTATATGTAAGTAGCTAGCCATAAATTTAGTGCAAATTATTCTCCATTCTTTTGATAAGTATTTCTTGAAGCTAGCTATTTTCGAGGTATGGACATTGACTGACAGCCTGCCTCTAGGGTCAATGATTCTATGCATGGCCTATTTTTGACATAAATCTTATTTCTTCCTCTTCTTAAACTGCAATTCTATAGATGTTCTACAGAAAATTTAATATCCACCCCTCCTTCAACCCAAACATAATTAGATATGTGACATTGTGCATAAGGAATTCAAGAGTTTATTGAGTGTATGAGTCTGAGGTTCACTTTATTGACTGTATGAGTCTAAGAAATTTGGAAATTGTAATCACTTAGATGACATTAAAGCCACAGGATTGTAAAATTTCATTTAATTATTGAGTATGGATAGAAAAGGAAAATCACATAGAACCTATTAAGGCAGTTTAACATTTAGGTGTCTGGAAAGGGAAGAAAGGCCAGAAAAGATGAATAAACAGGAATGGGCTGGATTGCCAGTTTGAATTCTGGCATGTAAAGAGCTTACAGGTTCCTACTTCCATCCCTAGTTAAAAAAAAAATAAAGACAGACTGAAAGTATGAACTTTCCTGGGTCCCATCTGAAATAGGTAGCACAGTAAATCACTATACCCAAATTTAGAAACAGAGGCTTATCCACAAAGATATAGCCAAGGTCTATATATCTGAAGCATAAGCCTCTCGATAGATCAATAGAAATTTAAATTTTAAAGTTAAAGTTAATAGGTCAATAGAAATTTAAGGAAACACAGCAGTGATAATTTTGATGAATAGCTTAAGGCTAAGCATGGAATAGCAAAGAGTGTTGAAAGTATTGAGGGTAATAGATTTAGACGGACCTACTCTTTTGTGGGCTCCCTCCAGGAATCCCAGTAGGTTCTCAAAGGGAATATATGAGAAAGATCTCCTCTGGCTATGGCAAGGGAAGAAGATTAAGCATTTTGACATACATATAACTGGAAGTTTCTCCATAACAAAAGCCAACAGAAAAGGCTTTTCTAGAGCTTCATCCCAGTTAGAGATAGCAAAATTCCTCCATTTCTATAGCCTTTCTGTCTCATCTAAGGGGGCCAAGAACAAAGACAACAGGAGTCAGGACTTCAATGAAATCATATGGGAATGCTCCAGAGAGTGGAGTAAGGGAGAGGAGGAAAAAAGACTATACTACTAGACAAACGCTTGTGAAGGTCATGGCCTTAAGACACAACTTAAGGCCCACTGAAAGGAAAAACAAAACTAGCAAACAAACAAACAAACAAACAAAAAACACAAAAAAACACAGTCTGAAGACTAGACTCAGATCTGATACAGATGTCTGAATTTTTAGGGATGGCATTTATGATTAATATATTAAGAACTCTAACAGACAACATGTGAGAACAGATGAGTAGTATAATCAGAGAAATGGCAACTCTAAGAATCAAAAGGAAATGCTAGGAGTCAAAAACATAAAAAAATACAGAGAACTTGGATGGTTTCTTCAGTAGAATCAACACAATGAGAGAAAGAATCAGTGGCCTTATAACTGTTGACAGTAATTTCTGATGATTGTTTCTATTTCCTTGGTGTTAGTTGTGTTTTCTCCCTTATTAAATTTTATTAATTTGGGTCCTCTCTCTTTTCTTTTGGATTAGGTTGGCCAATGGTTTATCGATCTTATTGATTCTTTCAAAAAACCAGCTTCTAGTTTCATTGATGTGTTCTTCAGTATCTCTAGTTTCTATCTCATTGATCTCTGCTCTAATCTTGATTATTTCCCTTCTTGTTTATGGGCTTGGCTTAATTTGTTGCTGATTCTCCAGTTCTTTAATGTGTAAAGAGAGCTGGTGTGTTCTGGATTTTTCCTTTTTTTTTTTTTTTTTTTTTTTTTTTTTTTTTTTTTTTTTTTTTTTTTTTTTTTTTTTTTTTTTTTTTTTTTTTTTTTTTTTTTTTTTTTTTTTTTTTTTTTTTTTTTTGAGGGAGGCTTGGATGGCTATGTATTTCCCCCTTAGGACTGTCTTTGCCATATCCCATAGGTTTTGGACCAAAGTGTCTTCATTCCCATTAGTTTCCATGAATTGTTAAGTTCTTCTTTGATTTCCCAGTTGATCCAAACATTCTTAAGGAGGGTGGTCTTTAGCTTCCAAGTGTTTGAATTCCCTCCAAACTTCTTCTTGTGGTTGAGTTCCAGTTTCAAAGCATTGTGGTCTGAGAATATGCAGGGAATAATCTCAGTCTTTTGGTATTGGGTGAGCCCTGATTTGTGACCCAGTATGTGGTCTATTCTGGAAAAGGTTCCATGTGCACTTGAGAAGAATGAGTATTCTGTTGTATTAGGGTGGAATGTTCTGTATATATCTATGAGGTCCATCTGGTCCAATGTGTCATTCCATGCTCTTGTTTCTTTATTGATTTTCTGCTTGGATGATCTGTCTATTACTGAAAGTGGCATGTTAAGATCCCCTACTATTAATGTATTCATATCAGTATGACTCTTTATCTTGATTAACAGTTGTCTTATGTAGTTGCCAGCTCCTGTATTGGGGGCATAAATATTTACAACTGTTAGATCTTCTTGGTGGATAGATCCTTTAAGAATGATGTAGTGTCCTTCTTTATCTCAGACTACAGTCTTTAGTTTAAAATCTAATTTACTGGTATGAGAATCACTACCCCAGCTTTCTTTTGAGGCCCATTGGCATGAAAGATACTTCTCCATCCCTTCACTTTCCGTCTGGATGTATCTTTAGGTTCAAAATGAGTCTCTTGTAGACAACATATGGATGGGTCCTGTCATTTTATCCAATCTGCAACCCTGTGTTGTTTTCTGGGAGCATTTAGGCTGTTCATGTTGAGAGTGATTATTGAAAGATACATTTTTATTAACATCATGTTGCCTATGAAGTCTTCAAACTCAACACACACAAAACAGATAATCACACCAAAAAATGGGCAGAAGACATAAACAGACACTTCTTCAAAGAAGGCATACAAATGGCTAACAGACACATGAACAAATGTGTTATTATCATTAGCCATCAGGAAGATTCAGATCAAAACCACATTGATATACCACCTCACACCAGTTAGAATGGCCAAAATTAACAAGACAGTAAACAACAAGTGTTGGAGAGGATGTGGAGAAAGGGGAACCTTCCTACACTGTTGGTGGGAATGCAAGATGGTGCAGCCACTTTGGAAAACAGTGTGGAGATTCCTTAAGAAATTAAAAATAGAGCTTCCCTATGACCCTGCAATTGCACTACTGGGTATTTACCCCAAAGATAGCGATGTAGTGAACAGAAGGGCCATCTCTACCCCAGTGTTCATAGCAGCAATGGCCACAGTTGCCAAACTGTGGAAAGAACCAAGATGCTCCTCAACAGATGAACGGATAAAGAAGTTATGGTCCATATATACAATGGAATATTATGCCTCCATCAGAAAGGATGAATAGCCAACTTTTGTATCAACATGGACAGGACTGGAAGAGATTATGCTGAGTGAAATAAGTGAAGCAGAGAGAGTCAATTATCATATGGTTTCACCTACTTGTGGAGCAAAGGAATAACATGGAGGACATTGGGAGATGGAAAGGAGAAGTGAATTAGGGGAAATTGGAAGGGGAGACAAACCATGAGAGACTGTGGACTCTGAGAAACAAACTGAGGGTTTTGGAGGTGAGGAGGGGTGGAAGGTTGGGTGAGCCTGGTGGGGGGTATTATGGAGGGCACATAATGCATGGAGCACTGGGTGTGGTGAATAAACAATGAATTCTGGAACACTGAAAAGAAATAAATTTTTAAAAAAAAGAAAGAAAAAGAATCAATGACCTTAAAAATATGTCAGCAGAAAATTCCAAAACTAAAATAAAAACAGGGGAGAAAAAAGTAAAGAAAAAGAAAGGAAGGATGGGGGCACCTGGGTGGCTCAGTGGGCTAGAGCCTCTGCTTTCAGCTCAGGTCATGATCCCAGGGTCCTGGGATCAAGCCCCACATCAGGCTCTCTGCTCAGCAGAGATCCTGCTTCCTCTCCTCTCTCCCTGCCTGCCTCTCTTGCCTACTTGTAATCTCTGTCAAATAAATAAATAAAATCTTTAAAAAAAAAAGAAAGGAAGGATGGAAGGTAGGGAGGAAGGAAGGAGAAAGAAAGCAAAGCAAAGAAATAAAGAGTAGAATAGACCAAACACAAACCATGGGACAACATGATATGGTATAATATTCATAATTGAAATGCTAGAAAGAGATGAAAGAATGGAGCAGATGAAATACTTGAAGTATAATAGATAAAAACTTTCTAAAAGTAATGATAGACAATAAAATAATACAGGAAGCTCAGAAAAAATCAGGTAGTAATAAAAAAAAACACAGTAATATCATATTCACACTGGAGAAAACCAAAGGAAAAAAGTCTTGAGAAAAGATAGGGATTGGGGAGGGTGGTGACATCATACATGAATAAGAACAAAGATAAGAATTACAGTGAACTTTACATAAGAACCTAAGAGAAAATCATTAAGAAAAGGCAGACCAAATTGAAAAACACTAATTTTATTGGACCCATCATAGATCTAAACTTGCAGTTAAACCAACATTTCCAAATCTGGAGAACAAATTAATCCAAAAAAGTCACAACCAAGATACACTTGCCTAGAACAGAAACTGCTGGATCCATAAATCAGTAGGAACATTTAAATTGCAAATTTGTTCAGTTGCCAAAAACTTAGCTATGCACAAATAGGAGGGAGAGAACTTTTTGTTGACCAAAGACCTGTATTCTGAAAACTATAAAATATTGATGAAAGAAATTGAAGACAAAGCAAACTGATGGAAAGATATTCAATGCTCATGATTTGGAAGAACTGATATTGTTAAAATTTCCATACCACCCAAGTCAATCTCCATACTCAATGCAGTCCCTATTAAAATACCAACATTTTTCACAGAACTAGAACAAATAATCCTAAAATTAGTATGGAACCACAAAAAATACCCCAAATAGCCAAAGCAGTATTGAGAAAGAACAAAGTTGGGTGTGTCATAATTCCAGATTTCAAGACATACTACAAAATTTTAGTAATCAAAACAGTATAGTAGTTGCACAAAAATAGATATACAGATCAATGGAACACAATAGAGAGGCCAGTAATAAATCTACACTTATATGGTCAATTAATCTATGACAATGGAGGCAAGAATATACAAAGGGAACAAGAAGACCTTGTCAATGAATGGTACTGGGAAAACTGGACCACTTTCTTACACCAGTCACAAAAATAAATTAAAAATGGATTAAAAACATAAATGTGAGAGCTGAAACCACCAAACTGTTAGAAGACAACATAAGCAGTAATTTATTTGATATCAGCTCTAACAACTTTTTTTTTTTTTTTTAGTTTATCTCCTTTGGCAAAAATAAACTATTGAGACTACATCAAAATAACCTTCTGCACAGCAAAGGAAACAGTCAACAAAACTAAAAGACAACCTACTGAATGGGAGAAGACATTTGTATATGGTATATCTAATAAGGTGTTATAATCCAAAATATATAAAGAACTCACACAACTCAACACCAAAAAACCCCACAAATAATCCAATTAAAAAGGGGCAGAGGACATTTCTCCAAAGAGATAAGATGGCCAACAGACACATGAAAAGATACTCAACATTACTCATCATCAGAGAAATGCAAATCAGAACCACATGATACATTACCTCATACCTATCAGAATTACAGGCATGCACATACTCTAGTATTACTCAACATAAAAAAGAACAAAATCTTGTAACTTGCAACTACAGATGAATCTAGAGGGTATCACAGTAACTGAAATAAGTTCATCAGAGAAAGACAAATACTGTATGATTTCACTCATATGTGAAATTTAAGAAACAAAACAAAGAAAAAAAGAAGACAAACCAATAACCAGACTCTTAATTATAGAGAATAAATTGATGGTTCTCAGAGGGAAGTTGGGTGGGGGGATTTGGGAAATAGGTGAAAGGGATTAAGAGTACACTTATGGTGAAGAGCACATAGCAATGCATGGAATTGTTGAATCACTGTATTGTACACCTGACTTATATGACATTGTATGCTAATTATACTGGAATTTAAAATGAATGAATGAATGAAATGAATGAGTGTATTTGATTATATAATTTATACTTCAATAAAGCTGTTAACATTTTTACTTTGTTGAGCCACTTTTGAGGCATTGATCCACTTTCTGTGATTTGGAGATACAGTAAGACATAATAGTAACAAAAAACATATTCTAAACCTTAGAGTGTATGCTGAGTAAAAGGAGTGATTATGTTTGTTTTGTCAACATTATATCCTAGAATATAGCACATGTTCTTGAAGTAAGACATACATGTTAAAAATGTTTTTTTTTTTCCTCTAAAACCAATAAATCACTGTGGGATAACTTATTAGGGACCACTGGGATTACACTTTAGGAATAATGGTATGTGCAGGCATGAAAGCTTTATTATCTCAATCTATAGATAGAAAGTCCCCTGAGAAAGGTGTGTCCTTAATTGCTAAAAGATAAACATTAACGACAGCTTTTACTCATTGATGAAAATACACTAGATTATATTTTACATACTACAGATATCAACCTGAATTCGTTGGTTGCATTCTAATTAATTTTAGTTGAAACAAAACTTAAAACAATTTAAACTGGAGATATACAGAGTATATTTATTTATTTAAATAATTTAATATGTTAAATTTTCATAAAGAAGAGTCCACCATTCTAGACAACTTTTTAAAAAATGTCTTTTTTCCTTCTTTAATAAAAATATAATGACAATAAAATCAATGTTATTATAAAATGAAATTTTCAGAGGAATTTCTTTGGGTCTTTAGTTATATTAAAAACAACAAGCACCTATTCATTCCTTTTTTGCAAGACAATATAGGAAAACAATGAAGAGAATTTATTGTTATATTAATAACAGGACCTTGTAGTGAAAGCCCTAGGAATTAAAATGCATATTTGGAACAATAGCTGGTACAGTTTCCATTTACAAAATGGATAAATCATGATATTTTAAGGCCATGACCTCTTAGGTTAATGAAATAATGACTTCCTATATTTACAGATTCATTTCTGAAGTTGTGATTGCTCTTAGTCTTTCTTATTTAATAGTGCTGTATATTTGCATTAAAAAATGACAAGTAGTTTCTCCAGTAGTGTCTAACAACAAATGACAGGGGGAGAAATCAAAAGATAGATATTTTGGAAGTCAAATTGAACTTAACATATCAGCAAGAAGATTCATATAAGCCAAGAAGAGAAAATTGTTCTGGCATTAATCAAACCATCTTGACATTTTCCTTATTGGGTCCCTAGAATAGATAAGATCGTTTCACTGTTTTTACAAAGTTAACTTCCTTCTGAATATTGTTGGATTTTTTTCAAACATAAAGTTTGCAATTCATGGCTTTAAAGCCATAAACTAATCTTAAATCATAGGAGAATTATTTTTCTAAAACAATATGACTCATAAAATTACATTCATTCACTTAGATTTATTTTTCTCCATTTTGTTCTATTTTATTGGAGATCACTTAAACCATGGGAAATTTGTTCAAATTATTTCTTAGCATTGAACATGTGCCCACCATAGACACAAGCATATTTGAATATGGTGTCAGAGTTCTGTCACTTTTGGGAGCAGATACCTTCTAACAGAAATACACATATCATGTACCAAAGTCAATTAGATATTGACAAACTCTTTATCTTGATTTTATATTTATAGTGACTTATTTAACTTGAGTTCATTCAACTGTTTTTTCAGACTATATTGATCATATTGAATGGATTTGGGTCTTTGTTTTTAGTGGATAACTAGTTGTTTGATGTTTCAACCTATGTACAGTCAAAACATGGACTATTCTAAGTTATTTAATTCTATCATTTTAAGAGTTCATATGGATTATTATGTAGTCACTTAAAAATGGTAAAATAAGATGATTTGCTGTTTTTACCATATATGGTCTTATGTGATCCTCTAGTTTCTCCTATAAATATTTCATTATATTCATTTAAAATAATAAATTTCACTTAGTAAATCTGATACAAAAGATGGTTGACTAAGGTAATGGTAGCAGTATTAAAATTCCTGTAAAAGCTCTTAAGTTCTTTTAACAATTTAATCCTTACAAAAGTTCATTAAAACATCTTGGTCATCAAAATGTGATCTAGCACTATCCCATTAGTCTACTTTGGTCAGGAATACTTCAACCACAAAATATGTATCCTAATAATTTATCTGGGTGTAAATAGCCAGAGTTAAAGAATGGCAGAAAGAATCAAATAGACTTAGATAAATTCAGAGGAAATCTATAGAAATGTGAATGTATTTTTTTTTAATATAAATGGAAAGAGGTGAGTTGGACAGCCACTTTTCTTCATCATCTTCCTCCATGCCTGAGGGACTTTTTCCTCCTGGTGAGCTGCAGTAAATAAATGTGCAAATCAATATTTAATTTATTTTTTCATTCTTATTTAATTTTATTTTTGATTGTTAATTACTCTAAAATACACTGTTATTAATGGTGAATAATGTGACTTTAAAAATAAATATGAGGACATTTACTATTCAAATTATATATAAATAAACTAACAGTCTCCTAATTCAGCCTCTATCATCTCTTTTATTCACTTGCTATAGTATCAATTTAGACATGAATAGAAATTAGAAATAATTAAGCAAAAATTACTTTGAATGCTTACTGATTTTCTGCTCTGACATATATAGTTCTTATCAACTATTCAATATAGAAGTACTTTGGCATTATTGTTTATCACTTTTATAATTAGTGGGGCTTTTAGAAGCACAAGGTGTAGGAATTACATTTTCTACATACTTAAACATAACATCATCTGTAATTACTAACCTCTTCAATGAATCCAAATCAGGAAAGAAGACAATTCAGCACCTCCCCTCTAAGTTCTTTATTGTGAACCCTGAACAAAAAGATAGCTATTCTTCAGCATCCAGTTATTCTAAAGAGCTTAGGGATATGTATTTTTAATGCATATTTTTAATGCACTAAATGTCCTACTTGAGCCTCTTCTCCAATCTGTAATTTATTTTACCTTTCTGTACCTTACGCCTTTTTATCTTTTTCTACCTTTCGTCTTAACTCTTTTGACTGCTTAAATATTCTCCCCAAATTTCTCTATAGGACCTCACATTTCCTACTCCTGACAAGAGCAATCCAACAATACAAACCACTACAATTTTGTGTTTTGTATTTCTTCTTTACTCTTTTCATACTTTAATTTCATTAGAATATTTCACCCACTCAGGATTTTATTTTATATACAGATAGTAAGAAAAAGGAGAATAATTAGGTCATGTACTATGGTACTATGGAAACTGTTCCCCAAAGGTTCTGAAACTCACTAGTTTATGTGAACCCTTTTTTCAAATTTTTAAATTTGTTTGTTTATTTATTTATTTATTTTGGCAAAATCAATACAGTGTTGGGTTAGCTTCAGATGTACAATATAGTGATTCAACAATTCTATGTACTGCTCGGTGCTCATCAGCATAAAGAATTCCTTAGTCTCCTTCCCTGTTTCCCCTATCCCCCCATCTACCTCCCCTCTGGGAACCATCAATTTACTCTCTATAATTAAGAGTCAGGTTTTTAGTTTATCTCTTTTTTCTTTGTTCATTTATTTTGTTTCTTAAACTTCACATATGAGTGAAACCATATAGTATTTGTCTTTCTCTAATGGACTTATTTCATTTAACATTATACCCTCTAGATCCACCTTGCAGAATGGCAAGATTTCATTCTTTTTATGACTCAGTAATATTCCTCTGTGTGTGTGTGTGTGTGTGTGTGTACATACATATATATCACATCTTCTTTATTCATACATCTCTTTATGGACACTTGGACTGCTTCCATAACTTGGCTATTGTAAATAATGCTGTGATACACATAGAGGTGCATATATCTTTTCTAATTAGAGTTTTCATGCTTTTTGGGTAAACACCCAGTAATGGAATTAGTGGATCATATGGTAATTCCATTTTTAAGTTTTTGAGGAACTGCCACACTATTTTTTACAGTGGCCATCCCAGTCTGTATTCCTACTGACAGTGCCCTATTTTCTTCTCCACATTCTTGCCAACAGTTGTTCTTATGTTTTTTTCTTGATTTTAGCCATTCTGACAGGTGTGAAGTAATATTTCATAATGTGAACCCACTATTTTTTACAAGAAAATAATTCTGATTTTCCAAAGATTTTTAATATATCACTTAAAATAGTTTAAAAATAAAATTATAATAGATTATATCAAATTGTGTTGTGTAATTTTTTTGACTTACAGTAAGGTGTCTGTCTTTCAAACATTAGCCATTGAACTTCAGGGAAAAAAAAGTTAAAAGAGATTATAGTCAAACAAAATTAATTGTTCAGTCACACCCTATAGTGGGCTGAATAATTTCCTTCAAAACTTCATGTCTATCCAGAACTTCAGGGTGTGACATAATTTGAATTTAGGATCTTTAAAGATGTAATTGGTTAAATTTAGATGTACTCATACTAGATTAGGAGGGTCTCTAAATCCAAGGACTGGTGTCCTTAAAAGATGAGAGGACACACAATGATACAAAGTAAAAAAACATGTGAAGACAGTGGCAGAATTGGAATTATGCTGCTTCAAACCAAGAATCACCCAGGGCTAGCAAAGAAAGATAATTTTTTAAAGTCTTTAGCAGGAGCATGGCCCCACTGACATCTTGATTTTAGATGCAGAACTATGAGGGAATACATTTCTCTTCTAAAACACTGAGTTTGTGGTCACTTATTGTGGGAAACTAATATTAGGAAACTAATATACACTCATAAGTTCTAGCTTAAAGACCAAATCAGTAAGAGGAAATGAAAAAAAAATTGTATTGAAGTTATTTATTAGTAACCTGGATGATACATTTTGGGAGTAAATCCATATTAAACCAGAAAATTTGTGACAGTTTTTGATAGGGATAATACTTTGAAAGAAAGAAAAAAAATGTGAATATAGTTTGGAAAAAAAAAAGTAGGATGAGTTTGATATGAATTAATTACAGAATAGTATTCTCAACTGTAATTTCTCTTAACTCTTTAATGAATTGTCCACTTAAATATTTCAATATATTTTATATATTAAAGTCTTTCAGAAAACATAGTGGTTTGAGGGAGATGATCTCAAAATTTATTATTATTATTATTGTTATTATTATCTTAAGTTTGAGCACGTTCACTGTGATGTTCCAAGGTTAGTTTGCTTTCATCTATCTAGGTGTTCCTAGAAATATTTGAATCTGTTTTTTGACATCATTTATTACTGTCACAAATTCTTGATAGTATTTATTTAAACATTGTTGTTTTCCCCTTTCCCCGTTTCTCTTCTGACTTCTGAATTTAATTGAGAAATTAAATACAAATTATAAGATTTTATCATCTTTTACATAAATTTCCACACTCTTGAGAAGTATTTTTTTTTTCTTCTCATTTCTTTATTCTTTGGCTCAAGTATTTTCTTTAATCTATCTTGCAATTCACTAAGTCCTTCTCATGCTGTTTCTCATTTGTGTTAAATATATTATTTTCTTGGGGCGCCTGGGTGGCTCAGTGGTTAAGGCCTCTGCCTTCAGCCCAGGTCATGATCCCAGGGTCCTGGGATCGAGCCCCACATCGGGCTCTCTGCTCAGCGAGGAGCCTGCTTCCCCCTCTCTCTCTGCCTGCCTCTCTGCCTACTTGTGATCTCTGTCAGAGATAAATAAAAATCTTAAAATATATATATATATATATATTATTTTCTTAATTTCCATTAATGTATTTCAGGTATAGATTTTTATAAGTTTATAAATTTCTAATAAAATTCTCCATCTAATCACCTATTTTCTTTAGTATTAATGAGTTAAGACTGACACTGAGCTCCACCTTCTTGATTACTTATGAGTCCATTTCTAGTTCCTGTTTTTAGTATCTTAATTTTTAACCAGTTGATACTGTCTCTTGTCAGACTTGGCACTTGTTTGTTTGTTTGCTGCTGGCTATTATGTATAAAATTGTGTGGAGGCTATGAAACATAATTTTTTGCATAAATGATCTACCTCTGGCAGGCAGTTATTGTGATTTAATCAGAGATTAAGGTGAGTTGAGGCTGGAGTTTACTGTTTGTGGTGCTGGCCTATTTCTGATTTGCTCTGCTTCTTAGACTGTTACGCTTTAAAGAGTCTTAAATAAAACCCTGGGCTAGTTATTTGGTTCCTTGGTAATCTCTGAAGTTCAATTTCTGTTTGTTTCCTTAATATCACAAGGCTGCCAAATGCTCTGGTGTGGTGATTTAGCCTCTTGGCTGTCGCTTTTTGTATAGATACTTTCCCCTTTGCCTTGTATAGCTAGATTTGGGGATGCATTTTGTTTTGTTTTGTTTTCCCTTTTCTATGAGATCAACATCCCTCAAGTTTTGGCTACTTTGATTGGTCAAATGAATTGCAAAAGATGTTCTTTTGTACTTTTATACAGCCTTTATTTTCCTTTAGGGAAAGTTATCTGATACAAGCTACTTCATATCTGGAAGCAAAAGTCACATTAAGAAAACAAATATGCAGGGGCACCTGGGTGGCTCAGTGGGTTAAAGCTTCTGCCTTAGGCTCCGGTCATGATCCCAGGATCCTGGGATTGAGCCCCGCGTCAGGCTCTCTGCTCTGCGGAGAGCCTGCTTCTTCCTCTCTCTCTGTCTGCCTTTCTGCCTACTTGTGGTCTCTGTCAAATAAATAAAAATAAATTAAAAAAAAAAAGAAAACAATATGCAGCCTAAGCATGAAGATATTCTGAACTTTTTTTTAGGAAAAAAAAAAGTTTTAAGAAAAACTACAATTAAACTGTGACACCAATGCACTTATCAGAAACTACATCTCTTATTAAGTAATAGAAGTATCTCTATCTTTCTGCTAAATTGATAGAAAAAAATTTGCAAGCATAGGTTCTCCTGGCTTTTGTTTATGGTCCCATGATGAAAAGGACCATTCATCACTCATCCTGAAATTCACTGCTTTTTAATGGAAAAAATGGTCTCTAACTTGAATAGCAACCATTATTTTATACTAAATTTCCACACATACATGGATTTTTTATACTAGCTCTATCTTGATTGTCCAATGACCTAAATTGTTTATTTCAACATAAATACCATGTTACCATGCTATTTTAAAATAAACCTTTAATTTGATTTTTGGAAATTAATGCAAAGATAGCATACATACCTGCAAATTATATTCAGTAGAATTTATGTTTCCTCCTATTGCCTTCTCTCCACATTGTATAGCCATATAGATAGATATATATTTTGCATGTAGTGGTAAGTATATTTATCAATTTATTTTATTTTATACTCCCTGGGGACACACACACACACACACACACACACACACACACACATACACACACAATTGATATATGTGTTTATATGTACATAAAAACATATAAATACATTTTTTAATTGATAGCATATGATGTAGAACCATTCCTTGCTTCCCCCCCGCCCTTTCTGTAAGAATAAGCAATAATTATTTTAGGAGACAGAAAAACTCATTGTGTCATAGTCACTGTTCAAAGAACATAATTTGTTATGTGTTTAAGAATTTATTTTTTAAAACTGTTTTAGGTTTACAACAAAATTGAGAGAGGTATAGATACTCCCCATATATCCACTGCCCCTACACTTGCATATCCTCCTGCATCCCACCAGAATGATGCTTTTTTTTTAACCCAAGAGGAACTGACATGAACATATAATCACCCCAAATCCAGTTTTTTTTAAAGTATTCACTCCTAGTTATATGCATTCCATGGGTTTGGATAAATGTATGATAACATATATTCATCATTATAATATCATACAGAGTATTTCACCACCCTAAGAATCTTTTATACTCTACCTACTCATACCTATGTGTCTATACTTTGACCATTTATAGGATGTCATATAGTTGGAATCATGCAGTATAGATTTTTCTGATAGTCTTCTTTCACTTAGTAAAATGCATTGAAGTTTTCTCCATGTCTTTTAAAAGCTTGTTAGTTCATTTCATTTTAGCACTGAATAACATTCCATTGTTTGAATATACCATATTTTTTGTCTCATTCACCTAATAAATGGCTGATCACTTCCAAGTTTTGGTGATTATGAATACACCTGTTTGCAGGTTTTTGCATGGACATACATTTTCAACTCCTTTGGGTGAATACCAGTGAGTATAATTGCTGCATCATATGATTAAATTAAATTTAGTTGTATAAGAAATTCTACAAGTAGCTATACCGTTTTGCATGCCCATCAGCAATGAATGAAAGTTCCTCTTTTTCCATATCCTCACCAATATTTGGTATTGTCAGTGACCCAGCTTTTGGCAATTCTAGTAAGTGTATAGTGGTACCATGTTTTAATTTGCATATCCCATATGACAAGTGATAGAGTGTATTAATTCTTTTAACATTACAGAACCCTCTGAGATATTCATATACTTATCCATGTTAAAAAATGAGGGCACTGAGGCATAGAGTGATGAGTTAACCAGCAAAAGTTATATGGTTTAGTGAGTGGTAAAGCCAGAATTTAAATCTACATAATTTAGTTCTCGTGTTTGTGCTCTTAACTACAAACATATAATCTTGAAGATTTCTCCTGTTAAATACTTATAGAATACTGATATTTTAACTCCTGCATAGTATTCTATTCAGACTCTACTAATGTTACTTTAAACCATGTTATTTTTTTACTCTTTTCTATTATAAACAATGATGTCCCTAATACATACATCATTGCCTATGTGTTTGCCAGTATGTATTTCGAAAGTTAAATTATCAGAAATGAGCCTGAATCAGTAGAGATATGACATTTAAAAATTGTAGCAGCTTGTTTTAATTTCTATAGCTTCTTGTTATGGTTGACATTTTATATGGGAAGTCCTTTCTCAGTGTTATTTTTATTTATCATCTTGATAATGACTGTGTATTTCTTCTTCCATATGTCTTTTTGAATTGGCTTATGAAATTTATTTTTGTTTAATTTTATTCAGATTTCTTTGCAGTAATACAATAATTTCTAAAGAAATATCTTATTTTCTAGAGTGAGTTTTCCATCTAGAGCATTGATAAGGCTCCTCCAATTACTAAATCATCTTTTTTATGTTCTAAGTGAAGTTTTATACTTTTATTTTTATTGGTCCTCCTCATTTCATTTTAGATGTTATTATCCATTTTGAAGTCATTATGTTTGTAAACCTTTTACTTTTTTTTTTTTCTGGTTACTGTTGGTATATAGGAAAGATAATGTGTTTGTTATGATGATCTCACAGCCAAAGACTTTGCTGATACCTTATTGTTCTCTTGGATAACCCATTTAGATGATAATATCTCCTGCAAAAAAATGAGTTTTATCTTTTATCTTTTTACAATGTGTATACATTCCCAACTGCTTTGTTGTTGGTTTTAAACATTGCCTAGGACCCCAGTACATTTTAATTTTTGCTCTTTTTTAAAAATTTATTGAAGTATGGTTTATACAACATGTAGTTCATCTGTTAAGTGCAATTCAGTATTTTGTAGTAAATTTAGAGAATTATGTCACTATCTCCATAATTGAATTTTAAGCATTTATTTTACCCAAAAAGATCCCTGGTACCCATTTGCAATCATTACCCATTCCATTTCCACCCCTAGACAACCACTAATTTCCTATTACATTATAATAGTACTAAATAGTGTATCAGCCAAACTTGCTTGTTCTTGTCTTTAATGAGAATGTCACAAATATTTCACTTTTAAATGTGATATGAACAGTTTCTCATCAACTGAGTTAAAGTAGTTTTCCTTCATTTTGAATTTGCTAAGAGATTTTTACTAGGAATTAACTATAATTTGCCAAATACTTTTCCTGAATCTATGCAACATCTGATTTTGACACTGTTTTTCTCATTTACTCTAGATCATTTTGTAGATAATTCCTAGATTGAGCTGTTTTGCCTTTTATTCTTTGACTTAACTTGTATATAAAATAATTAACATTTTTAAAAATCTGTATTACTTCTCTGTTGCTGTATAACAAGTAGCTTACACAAACAATAATAATTTATTATTCCCCATGATATTTTTGAGTACACAAATTGGCAGCATCTCAGATGTGTGTTCTGAATTTCTCACAAGATGATTAAAGATAGAATTATCCAAAGTCTTGACTGGGACGAGAGGACCCATTTTCAAGGGGTCTTTTGCACATGTATGCCGTTGGTGTCAGGAAATTTGTTTCCTCTCTACGTAGAACTTTTCACAGGGCTTCTTGAGTCTCTGCAACATATTGAAGATGGCTTCCCCCGGAATGAGCAATCCAGGACTGTAGTGGCAACTGTAACACTGACAGAGTTTTGTCAGTCACGCTCTGTCATTTATGTTCTATTCTATAGGTCAAATAGCCCAGCCCCAACTGAATGAGCCAGAGAACTAACAAAGGCATGAATCATAGGAGACAAATATCATCTGGACTAATATCCACAGATCCTCATGTATTCTAATATTTATTATTATTATTAACATTTATGGTTCTAATTAATACTAGGCCCCTGTACTATGTTTATCAAGCAATTAGATAATGTTTATCAACCTTACAAAATGATTTTGGTACCTTTTCTACTCCCCAGTTTATATAAAGTAAAATGTATTTGTTCCTTGATGAATTATATAAATCCATCATGAGAATGGGCGAACTGGCCTGGAAAGTCATGTCTCTTAAACCTGGAAATGGGAGGTGAACCATGATAGACTATGGACTCTGAAAAACAACCTGAGGAGTTTTGAAGGGGCAGGGGGGTGGGAGGTTAGGGGAGCCAGGTGGTGGGTATTAAGGAGGTCATGTATTGCATGGAGCACTGGGTGTGGTGCAAAAACAATGAATACTATTACCCTAAAAAGAAATTAAAAAAAACCTGGAAATGTTAGACAGAAAAACAATGAATGATGACAAAGATTAATTGAAAACTACAATTATCAACCTAGATGTACTAGATATGAATAGAAATCTACATGTAATTCATTTAAAAATAACACATATTTACAAAAGTGATTTCACTAAATTAGTACATTAATTACCTACATTTTATATAGTTCTTACTCTATGTGATAAAATGCTCAGAATTCTTTACATACATTAAGTCACTAGAATGCCACAAATACCCTATAATTTGGATAGTTTTACTATATGTACTTTAAAGATAACCTGAAGAAGAGATAATTAAAAGGTATGTAACTAGTAAGTGGCAGAATTAGTATTTAAATCCATCATTTTGACTCCAAAGTCTATGCAGTTAGCCAATGCCATATGACGTCTCAACAGCTCTCAATAAACAAGTAAATACTTAATGAATTATCCAAAGTATGTTTTGAAAATATAACATCCCCAAATCACAGTACAATCATTATAAAGACCTAAATAATACATCAAAATCGCCATGTGTTGGGTAATTTAAGGATACCCATAAATAACTGTGTTTAAAGGAGAGATGTTAATGAAAATTAAAAATAATTTTAAAGTCGAATAACAATAAAACTCTACATATAAATTTGTAAGATTGAAAATACATATGTGCCTGGGTGGCACAGTTGGTTAACCACTAACTCTTATTTTCCTCTCAGGTCATGATCTCATGGGTTGTGGAATTGAGCCCTGTTTTATGCTTGTACTCAGAGTGGAGTCAGCCTGAGTTCCTCTCCCTCCCACCCCGCCCCACTGCACTCATACAGTATCTCTCTCTCTCTCTCAAATATATATATATATATATATATATATATATATATGTATGTATATGTATACATATATATGTGTATATACACACGTGTATATATATGGAATTGTAACATTAAAACTTAATATTAGAAAATTTAAAAAGTTGAGAAATTAATGAATTCAAAGTCCATATTAAGAAATTAGGAAAACAGAAACAGAATACATACAAAAAAAGCATGATTAAGTGATGTTGCAGGCATGCTATGAGGGCACACACATGAGTTGTGTCTTTCCAGGTCAGTTTTATTGAATCATAAAGCAAGGTTAACATAATTATAAAGCATATTCAGGATTCCAAACTCAATGACATTTCACTACACATTTAACTTGGCCTCCTGCCCATCACACAAAGCAAAACCCAATACAAAGTCACACAACAAACAAGATACAACAAAAGGTAGGACATTAATGAACCAAACATGCAGTCCATAAGCATGCAGTTGAGATGAGTCCTCAGTGTAGTCCAGGCAACTCTAGGCTCATGCTACTTATGTTCAAGCACTGGAGAATCTCTGTTCTGTTCGGATATCAGTTGTGCAGAACTTCTGGCAGCAGTTGCCATTTTGATATGGTCAGATGTAAAAGGGTCACTGTCTGGAGAGTCTGACAGTTTGCTATAAAAATTCTCCCTTTTTAAAAGTCTAATCAGTCTTGGACCTTTGCAGACCTCCTCTGGTTCTATTGGTTATCAGTTCTGAGTGTCATTAGCCTGTGCTGGTTTTGGTGATATCTGGTCTTAGCTGCAATGTCCTTGGCTACGTATGTTACTGCCTGACATAAGTTACTTACTGCTTGACATGAATAACTCCATCTTGCCCTCTACGAGTGACAAGAAATTGAGTCAAATATCAATGGAATAGAAAAGAAGAAATGTAGAAGATAAACAAATACAAAATTGTTTGTTTTTATATTTATAAACTTGGAAAAAATATAACAACCTCTGCCCCACTGGGATGAATAAAACTTATCCTCTATGTAGATGTCTGAAGAGGGGTTAGTGGACTTAAAATTTCTACCTTACTTATATGTTGAAAGTTGTCTTCAAGGGGCACCTGGGTGGCTCAGTGAGTTAAAACCTCTGCCGTCAGCTCAGGTCATGATCCCAGGGTCCTGGGATCAAGGCCCTACATCGGGCTCTTTGCTCAGCTGGGATCCTGTCTCCCCCTCTCTCTCTCTGCCTGCCTCTCTGCCTACTTGTGATCTCTTTCTGTCAAACAAACAAACAAATAAATAAATAAATAAGTAAGTAAATGTAAATAAAATCTTAAAAAAAAAGAAAAAGTTGTTTTCAAGAATTAAAGAGGGTATTTGAAGGAGAACTTAGCTGGATATAAAATATTTGGTTCACAATTTGAGTTTAAAAAAAAAAAAGGTCTCTGTTACTCCATTGTTGCCTGGCTTTGTATGTTGGTCTTAAAATTGCTAGTCAGATTTTTACAAGTCATGTGATCATTTGTCCTGAAAACTTTGAGTATATTAGTTGACCTTTGAAATCTAATAGTTTTATTGTGATGGGCCTCAGGGTTGAATGTTCTGGGTTAATTTTTAATGGGTTTATGTATCTAGACTTTACTATTTCCAGAGGGTTGTTTTGCATTATAGATTTAAATATTAATTCTGGTCTATTGTTTTACTATTATTAGTTGGTTTTTTTTTTTAAGATTTTATTTATTTATTTGACAGAGATCACAAGTAGGCAGAGAGGCAGGCTGAGAGAGAGAGAGAGAGGGAAGCAGGCTCCCCGCTGAGCAGAGAGCCCGATGTGGGACTCGATCCCAGGACCCTGAGATCATGACCTGAGCCAAAGGCAGTGGCTTAACCCACTGAGCCACCCAGGCACCCCCTATTATTAGTTTTTCATCAAGGATTCTGAGGTAATATAAATATTCTTTCTGTGCTAGTCTTGCATTTCCAGTTCTCTCTTTTTCACCCTTTTATATTCATTAACTTTGTTATCTAGATTGTTTTCCTTCCTTTCTCCAATGTCTCTAATTAAATTTTCACTTGAATCTTTTCTCCCTTGGGCACAATGTTATTTTTTTTTTTTCTGAGTTAAATATGCCTTCTTCCATCTCCTAAATTTATTTAGTTCTTTTTTCATTTGTTCCCATTTGTGTATACTTCATCTTAGATTTTGATTCTGATTCAAGGTAGTTTTCATGTTAGTTTGAGTATACAGTTGACCCTTGAACAACATAGTGGTTACGGGTGCCATGCCACCCCCAAGCAGTTGAAAATCCACATATAACATCTAATTCCCCAAAACTTAACTATTAATAGATTACTGTTGACCAGAAGCATTACCAATAACATATACCATAGAATAACACATACTTTGTATATGTATTACATACTATATTCTTAACAATAAGACCTCGCTTTTTCTTTTTCTTTTTCTTTTTGTGTGTGTGTGTGTGTGTTTCTAAGCTATTAGCTCACCTACTAATTTTTTCAAATTGCTGCAAATTTTCAAAAAGAAATTCCAATATACTTATTTTTAAAAATCTGCATGAGAGTGGACCCACACAGTTCAAATCCACACAGGGTTGTTAAGAGGCAACTGTACTTAATTTTGTTTGAAGTGTAGACTTAGAGTTTTCTCCTAATTTATGCCTTTTTTGTTTGTTTAACAGGTGTTAGACATGGGCCTCATTTGATTTGTGTGAATTTCAATTTCTTATTTTCTGCAATGAACTTTATATTTCTGTTGTTCATTTTTTTTAATGTTGTAGTATTTTACCAGATTCCTAGATTAATGGCAAGTATTTTTCTTTTCCACTTCACCATTTAATTACCAAAAAGTCCTTTTTCTTTAACTTAGCACTTTTTCTTTCCTAAAAGCCATAGGTTTGGAACAGTATCCCTTTAAACCATACTTGCCCCTTTCAACTTATTGTTTTCTTTTCAACTGAATCTTTCCATTAAAAACAAAGTATTTTTAAATCATGAGGTAAGCCATTTACAGGAGGTTTTTGACCCTTAGAAAAAATGTTCTCTGTTTAACACACTGATTGTCCCATTGCATTTTCAGAATTTTCAGATTTAAGAAGACCTTAATCTTTTTGTTGTTTCCTCCCACTCCCTATCAGACTCCTTCCTGGTATCCCTCCTCTGTCTTTGCTCACTAAAAGAATTAAGGCAGAATGGAGGTAAGGCAGGAGTATATGAAACCATATTGTTGTGATTTGTTGATTTTTCTCTTTATACTCTGTTATTTACCAGTTTGGAAATTTTAAGAGACTGGTTACCGAACACCCACCATTGTCTACACCTATCTAGACGCTCAAGAGTTGATTTTGTTGGTTTTTTTTTTTTAAAGATTTTATTTATTTATTTGACAGACAGAGATCACAAGTAGACAGAGAGGCAGGCAGGGAGAGAGAGGAGGAAGCAGGCTCTCCGCGAAGCAGAGAGCCCGATGTGGGGCTTGATCCCAGGACCCTGGGATCATGACCTGAGCCGAAAGCAGAGGCTCTAACCCACTGAGCCACCCAGGCGCCCCGATTTTGTTGGTTTTTGATCTATTATAATTTCAACCTTTCAACCAAAGTATATAGAATATTAACATCTAATACAATTATTGATATGGTTGGACTTAAGTATAACTTTTAGTTATTGGTTTTCTCTCAGTTTTCTGTTTGCTTTTTTCTTTCTCTGTAACTTCTTTCCTCTTTAGATTTTGTACATTTTAATAACTTAATTTAAATTTATTTATTTACCATTAATATCAAGTTTGGGGGGGTGCCTGGGTGGCTCAGTGGGTTAAAGCCTCTGCCTTCAGCTCAGGTCATGATCCCAGGGTCCTGGGATCGAGCCCTGCATTGGGCTCTCTGCTCAGCGGAAATCCTGATTCCTCCTCTCTCTGCCTGCCTCTCTGCCTACTTGTGATCTCTATCTGTCAAATAAATAAAAACTTTAAAAAAAATATCAAGTTTAGGGTTCATTCAGACATACCTGGGAAGCACATATAACCTGATTTGAGTTTCTCTTCCCATTCTCCTTGCTTATTTCTTTCTTTTTTTTTTTGGAGCTTAGGAGACCAGATTTCTCTTTCCAGGAAGATATTGGCTTTGTTTTGTTTTTTGTTTTTTAGAATTTAAGCTACCCCAAACCCGTGTCTTTTGATTGTTGCTGTCACTGAAAGAAAGAGAGAGAGAAGGGGAAAAGGAAAGGATGAAAGGAAGGAGGGGAGAAAGAAAGAAACCTTAAATACCAATGCCTACTTTGTTGCTTCCTCCAAGTGTTAATTTCCTTCCAAAACCTTTCTTTTTTTCTCACCCTCAGATATGCTTTTTTTTAAAATTGAGTCTATAGTTGATATGTCCAAGAGTGTTATTTGTTAGTCACTTATTCTTCAGTCAAAGAAACAGTGCCTCTGTAATAGTCATTTTTTTATAAACTTTGGAGTTTTTTCCTCTTTTCTTCTGAGTGTATAAGACCTATTGATTTGTCCTCAAATTCACTGACATATTTTATTTGCGTAATCTCTAGTTCACTGTTATCCTATCCAATGACTTTTCCATTTCCAATATTTTATTTTTTTAGTTCTAAATTTCTATTTGATTCCTTTTAGTAGTTTTCCTTTCTTTATCGAGATTTCAGATCCATTCATATATTTATGCTTTTTCTTTAAGTACTTGAACTTATTTATTTAACTAAATAAACCCCTTTCCTACTACTAACAATGCATGAATCAACTTGAGTCTTTTTAACTAACTACAGGTTTCTCTTATTTTTGAGATATATTTTCCTGTTTGTTTGCATGTCAAATAGCTTCTGATTGTGCAGTTGAAATTATGGATGATCCATTTTAGATGATAGAGATGAATTATTTTATTATGTAATGTATTGTTGTTGTTTTTCACCTTGAATTTGGAGAATCATGATATTCTCTACTTTGCTAATTCAAGTATTCAGCTTTACTGTCAGACCAAGAGAACATGCTTTTGTGTCATTGTCTTTATTTAAGAAGTGGACCTTCAGTGGAAAGTTTGAGGTGTTCAGCAATGTCTATAAATAGGCAAATCTCAAACTCAAATTTTAATCTCTCCTATACTAGTTAGCAGCTTAAATCTCTGCTCAGCAATTTCAGCTTTGCAGCTAATACTTCTTGGTAATCCTTATAAATCTTCCCAAAAGGAAAGTTTCTTCAAAGAGAGGTTTCTGTTTTGTTTCTGTTTTTTCTAGAGCATCAAATTGTTATCTGCAGGACAGTTAGTACAACACAAGCTACTTCACTATTTCTGGAATGAAAATTGTCTCTATTTTATTTTATATTTAAGAATATGAATCTGCAAAACAAATCAATACAAATTTAAGGGCCAAAGAAGCTTGAGAATTCAGTTAATAAAGCATATTGGAAATGTTAGAAAACATTGAAAAATGGCATCATCATGATTGTGGGTGTAAGGGAATTTGCTAATTGATTAATTGTAAATGTATCTGTCAGCTTCAGATCCTCTTATCTAGTAGATATACCATTTCCTTTCCTTAGATGCTTTCCTGAATCACTGTTCAATAGAATAATCTCAAAAGTTATTGAAAGGCTTTGGTCTTCCTTTGCTTATAAGTAGTTCCATGGAATTATAGATTCTTGAAATTAGAAGGAACCTGTATGATCACCTATAATGTGATCTCCTATCCAGTACAATAAAATCTCCTTAACAAATGAGCATACAAACAGCTCAAACACTATCAGTTTTGGGTGTTCGTTCTGCTTTCACTTCGAAACAGATGCAAGCACTGTGTTTTTCTGTGAAAGACATAAAATGAAAAAGAATAATTTCCTTATTATCCAAAACCCAACATAATTAACCAGATTGACGACTCAATTTCAATTCCTGACAAACAAGAAGTATCATCTAAAGAGGCCATGACTAAGGCTGAAGTTACTTTGCAAACTAAGAGGCCAAGCATGAGAACAAAGTTTGGGGTAAACTTAAATAAATAAATAATTAAAAAACCAAAAATATATATATATACTTTTTTTAAAAACAGAAATACATGTGTATTTGTTAGTTCTGATGTCAATAAAAATATTAATGTTTAAGTTGGCACCTGTAGAGTAGTAAATGTCAGAATATTTATAGAGAAGAGCGAATAGTTGTGAAGAGTATAAGTAACAAACCCAAAGATGACCTCTGAGCTATGGTCTGAGTCTGTGCTCCTCTAGCCACATGGGCCACTATCTGGATCCTTTCCACAGCTGGCTGGGCTGGACATGCTGCCTTCCTCTGGGCTGCCTCTGGCATCCTGAGATTGCCTTTTCTTCTATAGGTGAACCTTCTACCTTCTCTGATATGTCCAACCAGAGACAGGCCTATAGACTGGCTGCTTTCAGTACTGCTTTCTGGAGGTGTGCTTTCTCCCCATAGTCCACCAAATTCTTTGGGCTTTGTATCCAAAATGGGTAATTTATGACAGGCTCCTACCTTGGGATGCTGTCTTCCCTCTGCCTGTGTATATCACATGGCTGGAGCACTTTAATTAATATTAAAATATTAATACACATACACACACATACATATATATGTGTGTGTGTATTAAGCTATTCATAATTAAATTTTTGTCCATAATTATGTCCATAATTAAATTTATGTGTGCATATATTAAGCTATTCATAATTAAATTTATGTCCAAGAAGACTGTGGGCAGAATACTTCCTAAGGAAGCATTTTTTCCCCTCCAGTTCTTGGGGCAAATAAATCGGCTCTACCATTTCTCAGCTTCTCCCTGCAGTGAAATGCTGGTTCTGCCTCAGGCTTAGACACTGAGGAACAGGTTTATAAATGGTACTGGAGTTTAGGTTTCTGCAACTTACAAAGTCAAAATGTGCTTTCATTTAAAACTGAATATACTATTCTTCAGCCTAGGAATATCAGCTATTATTTAAATAAACAGAAGGGTATTTTATATACATTATTCTAGTACTTCTAAATAGGGTTATATACATACATTTATTTTACCACATGTTACTATACATATATGTATTTATAAATTGTGACAAAACTGGCTCAGTAACAGTCAGATGGGCTTTGAATATATCCTTCAGTGGCATAAGTTATTGATAATTGTCTTGCCCAGAGCTTTGCTCTCATAGAGCACATACCCTTGTCACATGATTAGTTAAATGTGTAGTTCAGCTTTTTCTGCAAGTTTCACATGTCCATGAGATATGAGACATTATATAATTGCAATTACTATGATAAATATGATGATTTATGACATGTATATTAAAGCTAAATCAATATATTTGGATTTTTTTAGGGTTCCCTATGGAGATGAAATTCAGGATCCTTGTAAATTTAGGCATGTCCTTATTTATGGTACTTTATGAATTAAAACAAATAGAGAACCATTCACAATTCAGAGGTTGAAATAACAAAGTTATTTAAAGCTCTCTAGATTTTCTGTTCCAAGTGTAGGTCTTAAAAAAAAAAACAAACTGCCAAAGCTTAAAGGTCTGTTCTTTATTTAGGAATGTATTGTAATCTGATGGATGTTAGAAAAAGAAAATGCACTATTGCAATTTGAGGTAATTTTTTTTGACAGTGGACAAAGGAAAAAGTTATCTTCTACTGGTATAATAAAATAGGAAATTGTGAGATGATTAAATAGCTGAAAGCAAATTCTTAAGATTTGATGCTATCAGTACCCAATAGTAAATAGGGAATTCATCAGTTTGGTGGCAATTTGATATGGGAGTAAACTGAAAGTATTATAAAAGGAAGGCACACAGAACTGTACTTTTATGTGGTATTTCAAACCTAACCAATAGATTTGGAAACTGGGGAGCAGTTTTATCAGCCAAAAGGGAGTATATCTACTCCTCTGCCAGAGCCAAGTATATGTTTGGTAAATGAGATGAAGTTGCCACTTACATAGGAGAAGGTAAAAAGTCCTGGGTAGTGTCCGTGGATATACTTAGGATGTATAACATCAAGAGGAAAATATTATGTATAAAATTTCAACATCAGATAAGTTTCATAATTTTTCAAGACAGATTCATAAAAATTTACAAACAGAAACTATAAAGAGCATAGATGAACATGGGAGAAGGAAGGAGGAAATTCTGTTTTATCAGAAGATACACAAGTAATAATAATATCCAAAATTCTATAAACCCATACTTTCTGGAAAGAAGATATTGAAGAATGAGAAAATGTATACTGGGTCTGGGAACAAGGTACTCTTCTTAGTGGTTGTTGCCTCACTCTTTATGGTTATGGTGATAGCTTCATACAGACTTGGATACATGACATATTCTGTTAGAATGTATGCTTGTTTCCATAAAGCATGATCTTGGAATATTCTCAGAGTAAAATGATGCTTATCAAATGTCCCAAACATAATGGGGAGAGAAAAAAAGAGAAGCAGAGACACAAAGCGGTTAATGACATGATAGGGACCCAGGAAGCAACTTTGGAGTCTCTGTGATTTTCAGCAGGAATCTAGACAACATAATGCCACAATATTTTTGTATTGTTTTGTCTGATAAATATCATGGATTTTAGATGAAACAAGAATAGCCAAAAGGAAACTGAACTTCTATATATGTGTATTGCTTGAATTTCAAAATACACCTCATGATCATAGAAAAATCAATCTAGGATTGATGGTAGATGATAGATAGATAAATTATAAACATCAGATGGCTAAATGCAGAGAATTTTAAAATAATATAGAGGAGCAAAAGAAAAGGGAAAAAACATTAAATGAAGTTGGAAAGCCTTTATAAAGAGTATCTAATGCATGGTCAATGTTTATTGAGTGAAGGCAGAAAAAAATGGTACTTTATGAGGAAAAAAATATATGGTTGGAATAGGTCCACATGTCTATTTTCTAATCCAAAACAATAAAAAGACAGTATTCTTGAATGCAAAATATACTTGAGTTTCAGATTCAATATAATATAAATTTCACCATGAAAATACCATCAGCTATGGTAGAATGAGACCCCCATAATTGGAATATGCTAATAGGAAAGTATAATTTATTAAGATATAAGTGCCTGAAAAATAAACAGACTAGAACTGTCTAAAGGGTTATGCATCTACATATTTTATTTATGCTATATGGAAAGTGAAATGTAATTTAAATGTAAACTATTATCTAACAATTTAAGAAATAGTGAACATTAGCTGTATTAAGTGAGTCACCATTTAATGATAAAGGGAATATGATCCTTCACTTCTTCCTGCACTGAATCATGTTTTTGGTTTTCGGTTTTTGTTTTCTGTTATTTATTTTTTTGCACGTACAAAAGCAGATATAGGAAACCATCTTTATAAGGGGATACAGAATTGTGCTAATAGGCACCAGATTGTCTTGTTCATTTCTCTGTCATAGATCTCTAGCACAATATCTGATATATAGTAAATGAAAAATAAATGTTTTAAGTAAGTAGCAGCTGTATTCAAATATTTGATGTCAAATTCAAGTCTTTGAAATTGTGATAGAAAACTGATAGTCTTGACCAAAGGATGGAAATAAGTACGTTTCAGTAATAAAGTGGTTTGTCATTTTCTTTAGTTGATTGAGAATAGATTTGAAGACTAATTCTTGAGGTTACTGTGGAAGGTATGCAAAATATAGTCAATGGTGAAAGAAGTTAGAAATATGGTTGAGGAGTCTTGCTAAACCTTCACAATCTAATTGTATATTATCTCTGTCTCTCTTTTTTTTTTCCATTTTCTAATTGCCCAAGTGTTAATAAAACCCCCCAAAATTAATTTAGGTTTAAGCTATTGTTAAATGCTAAAACTTTGCATAATGATAATCAAATACTATTAACTATTTCATTTGAAAGGTCAAAGTAACAGCTTAAAAATAACATTAAAATGACAATAAAAACAGTATACTTGTATATATTAATAAAGCTCATTTACTATACTCATTGGCTATAATTAAGAAACTTTATAAAATAATATGAATAACACAGTTAAATTATGATCCTAAGATCATAAGATCCTACTTCATTTAAATTTATGTATTATTCCAGTCTTATTTTCTTATTCCAGCTTTAAGAATCACATGCCTCTAACATCACTTTCCTATTTATGACAGCAACAATTAATTGGTAGAAAACTTTTTTTAACTTTTTGAACACATTTGACTTACTGCTATTTCATAGTGCTGTTTCTTTCTTGGGTTATTTTGTAACTTGATATTTCCATTAGGACCATTATAACAAGAAGACTGAGGGTCAGAGATCTGGAGGAAGACCCCTTCAAGCAGAGTAAAGACTTAGGTAAGTACCTCACTGACTCAAAAGATCAAAGGGACAGTGTACTGCAGCATAGTAAGTGAGGGACAAAAGAGTAGGAAATGAAAAGTATATGAAGGCCTTGTCTGCTAAGGGTGATGGGAAAACATTAGAGAGTTTATAGCAGGGAGTTGGCATGAAATGAGTTCTGTTTTTTAAAGGTTGCTGTGACTGCTTGTGGAGGATGAATAACAGAGAGAAGAGTAGAAACAGATAGGGGTTATTCCATTATTTTAGGCAAAAGCTATTAATGGCTTAGAGTAGGGTATAAATGGCAAGAATAAAATCTGACAAATTATCTGTATATGCTCAATTTGGAAACAATACAACCTGATAAGGTATTCAGCTGAGGAAAGCAGAAAAGAGATCAGGGGCCAATAATAGCTCCTAAATTTTGGCTTGCTTAACTGGATAGATCATGGATCATTATTACCATTTACAGAGATGAGAAGTTCAGAGGAAGAAGCAGATTCAGAGTAAGGAAGGGGAAAATCAAGTGTTTGTTTTTGACATACTAATTTTAGGAAGCTTTTTAGATATCTAGCTATAGGTGTCAAATATGAGGTTAAATGTACAAGTCTGGAGTATTAAGAATCAGATTATAAAATCTTCCCAAATATCCATCCTTGCCTACAGAGCTTATCAGAATTCTTCATGAGTTTTTGTTTTTGTTGTTGATGATGATGATGTTTTTAATTATAGCTCCTAAAGCTCTGTTAGTTTTTTAAAGAAATTTTTATTCTTCTTCTTTAATGTAGTATTTCTTCATGTAAGGAGAAACATTTTAGTGATGATGTGTATTTTTCATGTGAACATCATGAAGGCAGAAGTTTCTAAAACTCAGAGGGCAATAATGAAGATAAAATAAATCCTCTGAATTTATATCTTGATTCAGAGTCTGTTTTTTCCTCTTTGCTCCTTCATATATATCCTGAGAAGTTAATTTTGATTCTTCATACTAATATTGAATTATGTGGTTATATAACAATGGAAGTCCTTTAAATTTATTTTAGCCTGGACAACTAGAGTCTATCCTTATCTTCTCAAGACAACTAGAGTCTATCCTTTTCTTCTCAAGAACATTCTTCTTTTGCCCATTCTCTTTCTTCTTTGTATCATCATTTTTTGTTGTTGTTCTGAAATTCTGTCTGGAGCCTTCTTATCTTTATAATTCCATGTTCTGTTCTGTTTCAACTTAAACAAGTAAGCAACTTAATTAAAATATCTCTCTAGCTAAGAACTCATTTCTCTTTTCTCATTTTTGCAGCAAAACTCTAAGGACTAATTGTCTAGACAACTTATTACTTTGTACTTGCTCAGCTAACATTGCTAATCTCCACTGCAGTCCAAAAAAGCTATACAAAGTCACCAAAAACTTACATATTTCCCATCAAAAAGAAAAGTTTCTGCCCCTATCTCATTCGATTTCTCAGTAGCTCTTTATACATTATCATCTGACATTTTATAAACTATTTGTTAATTTTTTGTATTACCTTTCACAACAATATGGAGTCCTGGTTTTCTCCCTAATTTATTGGCTACTCCTCAATATTTTCACTGATTTCATAAGTTATATCAGATCTCAAAATATTAGAGTTCCTTCAAATTATGTCATGGGTCATTATCTTTTCACTTTATATTCACTGCTCACCAAATTTTATGGCCATCTGTTTGGTGATTACTTTCAAAATATATCTTAAGTCAAAACAATTTCTCTGAACCTCAAATTGGCATATTCAGATTTCTACTTGACATTTCCACTTAATCATCTCAAAGTTATTGTGTGCAGAACATAAGTCTGGATTCCCTTTTTATCCAAAACCTGTTACTAATCTAGTAAATGTCATCACTGTCCACCAAGTTGCTAAAGCCACAGATTCTGGGGACATATACCCCTTATTCACCTTTCCCTTACTTTTCATACCCAACTTTGGGAAATCCTTTTCATTCTATGTCTAAAGGATAGATGATACCCATTCACTTTTCTCCATTTCCACTCCAACCTTGTTAAAGCCACCATAATTTTTTTTAATGTAGTTATTTCAGTGACTTCTTAGATGATCCCTCTGTATCTTCTCTTGCCTCCCTAGAATCGACTTAAAATACAGGAACAAGAGTGGTCTTTAGAAACAAAAATAACTGATAATATTCTCCTGCATAGTTTCCCAGTGACCAAGAAGGCCTTCTGAATCTAACTAAGCTCTTCCGTCTTTCCACCCTAATCTTATGCCAGTCCTCCCTCATTCAATTTGCTCCGTTCAGCTTTGGCCTTCTACTACTTAAAATATGCCAAGTGTCTTTCTGCTTTGGGGAGTGTTTAATCCTAGCTCATTGCTTGTCTTCTTTCATTCTTCCATTTCAACCTAAAAATTGTCTTTACATTGACTTATCTGATCACCTTATCTAAACAAGGCCTTTGTTCATATTTTCTATATCAAAATTCTTTTTATTTATCTTATGACATGGCCATTATAAATTTACTTGAACTTCAGAGACTGTATCTGTCTTGTTTACCTTTAACTGTAATAGTGTCTTTCAGTATGCTATGGACTGAATGTTTTTGTTACCCCAAAATTCAAATGTTAAAGCCTAAATGCCAGTGCAGTGGTATTTGGAGGTAGGACCTTTAGAAGATAATTAGGTCATGAGGGTGCAGCTCTCATGCATGGGATTAATGACTTGTAAGAAAGAACATGAGAGAGAGATGGTCTCTCTCTCTCTCTCTTGTCTCCATCATGTGAGGATACAAGATGGCGGCTCTCTGGAAAACAGCAGGTAGGCCCTCACCAAAAACTAAATCTGCTGCCACCTTGATCTTAGACTTCCGAGCCTCCAACACTGTGAGAAATAAATGTTTGTTCTTTAAGCCACTCGGTTTATAGTGATTTGTTATAGTAGCATGATAAGAATAAGGTAAAATAAATATTTTTGTTAGAAAGAAAGAGGAACTTGCCAAGAATACATATAAGGTATTTTATCTTAAAAATCTGTGGATAGTAACAGTTTGGAGAGTAACTATGCTTTCATGGTCTTATGTGGCACCAGGACCTGCAAGTTTGGATTGTTCTGGTTTACTAATTGATTAGAATAAGTCCTTGGTATTTCTCTATAGTCTATGCATTCTTTCCTGGAAAGAATTTATGGATGGACTTTAATTTCTGTAAACGCCTGAAATTATATGATGTTTTGTGAATTGTTTATTACAAACATTTGCCCAAGATGAGCTTTTCAAAATTTGCCATAGCTGTTACTCAAGTTGTGGAAAAAGGAGTTCAAATAAAAATGATCAATAGTCACTGAAATCACTGTCATGAATTTTGGACACTACTCTGGGTCCTCAATCTAATGTTCTTTCTTTTTTGGCAAATGTTTGCATACCTTGAAGCCAATATGCAATTACATAAGGGATGTTGATTTTGAATCTTCAAGACCTAGTGAAGAATATTGTTTCTACTACTTACTACTTGGCTGAAGTTGGGTGACTTAACTATACTTAAACCTGGTTCCACTGTATATAAAGTAAATCTAATAACATCTATTTTGCAGACTAATTGTGAGAATTAGAGAAAATATATACTAAGCATGTAATATAGTACCTAGTAGGAATTAATGGCCATTCAGTATCAAAAAGCATTGATATTTTATAATCATAATCATTCTATATTCATCAATACATTCTGTTTATAATTTCATGTATAGAATGTTTGTATCCAGATGACTAAAAAATGTGAACTTTGTACCTGATATCACACCATTAAATAGCCTAGACTTGGTAAAGTTTCTGCCAGTCAGCTTGTATATATGCATGCATATGTATGTATATATGTATGTATATATATTATACTTACTAATTGGGTTTGTCACTCTTCTTAAAACTTAAAAAATTCCCTGCCCTGTTCTGTGGTCAGGGATATTTGGTCCTAGACATGGCATCACCCAGGCCCTCTTGATTTCTAGCCTCTGATTGAGTGTATTCAGTGGTATCACAGGAAATCAGAGGGCTAGGAGAGAAAATTGAAGGTATTTATCACTCCTAATAACCTCTGTGTAGCCTTGCTCAATATGAGCAATGTCAGTATTCTGTTATTTGTATTCTTGTTGGGCGACTCTGCTTCTAAATAAGGAAAACATAGATAAAAGGATTTTTTTTTTTTGAAATTAGGTTGAACAACATCTCATTGGACTCAATTTCTATAGAGTAGATGGAATAAAATATTTTTATCTTGATAGTTTTTTTTCTTAATATCTCTACTTCTTCCTTAAACTATTGTGAGAGCTTTATGCTCCCTCCCTAGTATTAATAACATGAAATTTTATTTATTTAGTATATACTTATTTAGAACCTAAAGTTCTCTCTTTGTGAGATCAATTGGGAGAAAATTACCACATGAACGTATCTCCTAAAGAAACATTTAAACTGCATCAATTGAGAGGATCATGTGGTTCTTCCCTCTTCTCTTATTGATTTGTTCTATCACATTGATTGATTTGCAAATGTTGGACCATTCTTGTAACCCAGGGATGAATCCCACCTGGTCATGGTGGATAATCTTTTTAATGTGCTGTTGGATCCTGTTTGCTAGGATCTTATTGAGAATCTTAGCATCCATATTCATCAGTGATATTGGTCTGAAATTCTCCTTTTTGGTGTGGTCCTTGCCTGGTTGGGGGATCAGGGTAATGCTGGCTTCATAAAAAGAGTCTGGAAGTTTTCCTTCTGCTTCAATTTTTTGAAACAGCTTCAGGAGAATAGGTGTATTTCTTCTTTAAAAGTTTGGTAGAATTCCCCAGGGAATCCGTCAGGTCCTGGGCTCTTATTTTTGGGGAGGTTTTTGGTCACTGCTTCAGTCTCGTTACTAGAAAACGTTCTATTCAGGTTGTCAGTTTCTTCCTGGTTCAATTTTGGGAGTTTATAGTTTTCCAGGAATGCATCCATTTCATCTAGGTTGTTTATCTTATTTGCATATAACTGTTGATAATAACTTCTGATGATTGTTTCTACTTCCTTGGTGTTAGTTGTGATCTCTCCCTTTTCATTCATAATTTTATTAATTTGAGCTCTCTCTCTTTTCTTTTGGATTAGTGTGGCCAATGGTTTATTGATCTTATTGATTCTTTCAAAAAACCAGCTTCTAGTTTCATTGATACGTTCTACTGTATCTCTAGTTTCTACCTCATTGATCTCTGCTCTAATCTTGATTATTTCCCTTCTTATGTGTGGAGTTGGTTTGATTTGTTGTTGATTCTCCAGTTATTTAAGGTGTAGAGACAGCTGTTTATTCTGGATTTTTCAATTTTTTTTGAGGGAGCCTTGGATGGCTATGTATTTCCCCATTAAGACAAGGAAAGTATCAGTCAGTGCTGTCGAGAGAAACAAATAGTAAGAGATGACAGATTGAGAGGTGATAGATAGATAGAGAGGGAAAACAGTTAGATAGATAGATTTCAAGGAATTGGCTTCTGCAGTAGTGAGGACTGGCAGTTCTGAAGTCTGTATGGTAGGCTGGGAGGTTGTAACTATCAGTCAGGAACTTATGCTGTAGTCTTAGAGCAGAGTTTCTTCTTCCTCCAGAAAAACTCAGTTTTGCTCTTGAGGACTTTTATGTGATTGGGTTAGTCCTATCCACATTATTAAGGAAAATTCCTCTTTACTCAAAGTCGGCTGATTGTGGATGTTAACCATATGTAAAAAATATCTTCATAGTGACACCTAGATTCATGTTTTAATGAATAACTGGGGACTATAGGCCAGCCAAGTTGACGTATAAAACTGACCATCAGAGCAGTAAAAACTATGATATAATAATAGCTGATATTTGAATAGTAATTTAAAATGAAATGAAATTACTTTAAAAGCCATTATAATGATTGATCTTTGTAACAGGGTTGTAACAGAGATATTGTTAACAGCCCAATTTTTCACCTGAGGCATATGGACTCAAATTAGTATGTACAGACCAAGTGGAATAAAAGACAATCTATGGGGGGAAAGATGATCTAAAAAGAGAGAAATAATAAAATATTTTTAAATTATAACAACTTATTTGTAAATATTTTGAATGAATCAGCAAGTCTGAGGGCATTAGTTCTCAGATCAGAAAGATCTGATTCTATTTATTTATTCTTTCATCTATTTATTCATTTTATTTGGCTTTCCTGGCTCCAGTTTTCTCATCTGTAAAATGCATATAAAACTGGAGTTGGAGAAGAGGATCAGAGGTGATGTGGAGGGTAGGGAGCCTTGTGCACAGGGAAAAGAGAGAAAGAGAAAGGGAGGGAGAGAGGAGTACACAGGGGATTGCACAAGGAAAACACTTCCCCAAAACAATTGACAGAGAAAACCAGAGGGGATGGTTTTGTGAGTTTTTACAACCAGAAGAGCTCAGAGACTGGAGTTTTAAATGTTCACAACTGGTGTGGAGCCTGGCAGGCACTGTAATGCTATTGTGGAGAAGGAGGGCAGATAGATGAGGGGGTCACCTGGATGCATTGGGAGAAACATTTCCCCCTCCTTGAAGTATATATTGGAGGTGTAACATTGGCTCTCTCTGGACAAAAGAGCCAGTGGATGCCCTTTCCTTTCCCCATCCCTCAACATACCCAGAGACACCTGCTAAGAATGACTAACCTGGACACTGGCTCTTTGCTGCTCTTCACTCTGAACTCCATGCCCCTGTGTTTTGATGTGACTGCCCTTCTGGGATAAACCTGCATCAGTCCCAGTGCACCGAGACCCTCCTCAGAAGACCAGCATGGGTCCCCAACAACTTTGGAGTTTTAAGACTCAGAGGCCTGTCCAGGAGTGATCCCAAGATTCATTATACTGCCAGGCAGACAGATGGCCTGGACACAGACAGGGTGAAGGCAGCAATCTGAGGGATGCCTGACACATGAGGAGAAATTGTTCACTCTTCTGTAAGGGCTTCCAGGACAGTGTTGGGTATGAACCCCCTTCTTCAGGGATGAAGAAGGGGGCTGGCACCATTTCCCTCTCCTGCACCTCAGCATAAACAAACTTCAGTAAGCAGCACAGTGCCAAAAGGGTGACCTAAAATCCCTAACACCCAGCCCCATCCCCTCTGTTCTTCTCCTGGTGCTGCTTTTTTCAGGTGTGCCTGAAAACCAGTGTGGCAGGCCCCTCCCCCAGAAGACCAGCACAAACCCCTGCATTCACCACATCTACTGACCTTTGAGGTCTGCAAAGCTTCAGCTCTAGTGAAAATAACATCGGGTCTCTTTTAGCAAGCAGACCAGAGCACACCTAGTTAAAATTCGCCACATTCTGGCCAAGGTCCCAACATTCCCCAGTGCAGGCAAGAAGAAACTGCAGAGGACTGATCTGAAGGAGAGAGCAGCCAAAATACAATGGCAGAGTGCATACAGCACACCTGAACCACTTCTTGAAGTGCCAGGCCCTAGATAGTATATGACCTCTTCTTCATAATGCTATTACTCCCAGGAGCAGGAACATAACAGGGTTTCCTAAAACAGAGAAGACAAAGACATAGACAAAATGCCAGAAAGAGGAATTCATCCCAAAAGAAAGAATAAGGGGGCACCTGGGTGGCTCAGTGGGTTAAAGTCTCTGCCTTCAGCTCAGGTGATGATCCCAGGGTCCTGGAATCAAGCCCCACATTGGGCTTTCTGCCCCGCAGGGAGCCTGCTTCCTCCTCTCTCTCTCTGCCTGCCTCTCTGCCTACTTGTGATCTCTTTCTGTCAAATAAATAAATAAAATCTTAAACAAAAAAGAAATATGTTAAAAAAAAAGGTAAGAACAAGAAAAGGTCACAGCCAGGGGTATAATCAAAATAGATATAAATAATATACCTGATTCAGAATTTAAGGCAATAATCATAAGGATACTAGGTGGTCTTGAGAGAAACATTAAAGATGCCAGGGAGTCTCTTACCACAGAGATAAATGACCTAAAAACTAGTCAGGCCAAAGTGAAAAATGCAATAACTGAAGTTTGAAAACAACCGAAGGTAATGGCTACAAGGATGGACAAAACAGAGGAATGTATAAGTGATACAGGAGATAAAATTGTGGAAAATAATGAAACTGAAAAGAAGAGGGAAAGAAAAATATTAGATCACAAATGTAGCATTAAGGAACTCAGTGAATCCATAAAGCCTAATAAGATTCATAGCATAGGAATCCTGGAAAAAGAAGAGATAGAAAAGGGGGCAGAAGGTTTATTGGAGGAAATTACAGTTCAAAACTTCCCTAATCTGGGGAAGAATACAGACATCCAAATCCAGGAGGCACAGAAAACTCCCATCAAAATCCCAAAACAAAAGCAAGCCAAGACCAAGACATATTGTAGTTATGTCCAGCCTCTTGGATTTGCAAAATATAGAGATAAAGAAAACAATTCTAAAAGCAACAAGACAAAGAAGCAAGAGAAGACAAATAAGGTTAGCAGCTGATCTCTCCACAAAAACTTAGCAGGCCAGAAGAGAGTGGTATGATATATTCAGTGGGCTGAATGGGAAAAATATGCAGCCATGAATACTTTACCCAGCAAGACTGTTATTCAGAATAGAAGGAAAAATAAGTTTCCCAGACAAATGAAAACTAAAGGAGTTTGTGACCACTAAACCAGCCCCACCAGTTATATTAAAGGAGACTCTTTGAGTGGGAAAGAAAAACCAAAAGTGACAAAGACTAGAAAGGAACAAATAAAGTTTCCAGAAATAACAAAACAAGTAAGTAAATGGCAGTAAATTCATATCTGTCAGTAATTATTCTGAATGTAAATAGCCTAAATGCTCCAATCAAAAGACACAGGGTGTCAAAATAGGTTAAAAAAATAAGACCCGGGCACCTGGGTGGCTCAATGGGTTAAAGCCTCTGCCTTTGGCTCAGGTCATAGTGTCAGGGTCCTAGGATCGAGGCCCACATCGGGCTCTCTGCTCAGTGGGCTCTCTCTGCTCTGCTTCCTCCTCTCTCTCTGCCTGCCTCTCTGCCTACTTGTGATCTCTATCTTTCAAATAAATAAATAAATAAAATCTTTAAAAAAAAATAAGACCCACCTATATGCTAACTATAAGAGATTCATTTTAGACCTAAAGATACCTACAGATTGAAAGTGAGTGAGTAGAGGACCATTTATCATGCAAATGGGCATTAAAAGAAAGCCAGAGTACCAATACTTCTACCAAACTAGATTTTAAACCAAAGACTGTAACAAGAAATGAAGAAGGACACTTTATCATAATGAAGGGATCTATCCAACAAGAATATCTAACAATTATAAATATTTATGCCTCCAACTTGGGGCCACCCAAATATATGAAACAAAAATGAACATAAACAAACTCATTGATAATAATACATTAATAGTAATTTTAATACCCCATTAACATCAATGGACAGATCATCTAAGGAGAAAATGAACAAAGAAACAATGGCTTTGAATGACACACTGGATCAGATGGACTTAACAGATATATTCAGATCATTCCATCCTAAAGCAGCATTCTTTTCAAGTATACATGGGACATTCTCCAGAGGAGATTAGGTCACAAATCAAGGCTCAACAAGTACAAAAACACTGAGATCATACTATGTATATTTGCCAATCACAAATGCTATGAAACTTGAAGTCAACCACAACAAAAAATTTGGAAAGACCACAAATACATCCTACTAAAGAATGAATGGGTTAACCAGGAAATTAAAGAAGAAATTAAAAAAAAATACATGGAAACAAATGAAAATGAAAACACAATAGTCAAAAACCTTTGGGATGCAGCAGAAGTGGTCATAAGAGAGAAATAAGGTCTTAAGAGGGAAATATAGAGTAATACAGTGCTACAAGAAGCAAGAAAATTTTCAAATATACAACCTAATCTTACACCTAAAGGAACTAGAAAAAGAACAACATATGAAACTCAAGTCAGCAGAGGAAGGGAACTAATAAAGATTAGAGCAGAAATAAATGAATAGAAACAAAAATAAACAAAACCAATAGAACATATCAATGAAACCAGGAGCTGATTCTTTGAAAAAATTAATAAAATTGATAAACCCCAAGCCAGACTGATCAAAAAGAAAGGAGAAAGGACCAAAATAAATAACACAAATGAGAAAGGAGAGATCACAACTAATAGCATAGGAATACAAACAATGATTAGAGAATATTATGAAAAACTGTATATAAATAAATTGGACAACATCGAAGAAATAGGTCAATTCCTAGAAACATAAACTACCAAAACTGAAACAGGAAGAAATAGAAAATTTGAACAGACTGATAATCAACAAAGAAATGGAATCACTAATCAAATATCTCCTGACAAATAAAAGTCCAGGGCCAAATGGCTTCCCAGGGAAATTTTACCAAACATTTAAAGAAGAGTTAATACCTATTCTCAAACTGTTCCAAAAAATAGAAATGGAAGGAAATTCTATTCTGAAACCCATTCTATGAGGCCAGTATGACCTTGCTTCCAAAACCAGACAAAGACCCCACTAAAAAGGAGAATTACAGGCCAATATCCCTGATCAACATGGATGCAAAAATTCTCAACAAGATACTAGCAAACTGAAACCAATAGTGCATTAAAAGAACTTATTCCTGGGTTGCAAGGGTGGTTCAATATTCACAAATCAATCAAGGTGATTTACCACATTAGTAAAAGAAAGGGTAAGAACCATATGGTCCTCTCAATAGCTGCAGAAAAAGTATTTGACAAAGTAAAGCATCCATTCATGATTAAAATGCTCAACAAAGTAGGTTTAGAGGGAACATATCTCAACATCATAAAGACCATACATGAAAACCCATAGCTAATATCATCTGCAGTGGGGAAAAACTGAGAACCTTTCCTCTACGGTCAAGAACAAGACAAAGATGTTCACTTATGTTCTGTTCTGTTATGTTATGTTATGAACAAAGATGTTCACCATTGTTATTTAACATAGTACTGGAAGTCCTAGCCTCAGCAATCAAACAATAAAAAGAAATAAAAAGCATTAAAATCAACAAGGAAGAAGACAAACATTCACTGTTTGCAGACAAGATATTCTATGTAGGAAACCAGAAAGACTCCACCAAAAATTGTAGAACTGATACATGAATTCAGCAAAGTTGCAGGATATAAAATCAATGTACAGAAATTTGTTGCATTTCTATACACTAATAATGTAGCAGCAGAAAGAGAAATCAAGGAATTGATCTCATTTACAATTGCACCAAAAACCCTAAGATACCTAGGAATAAACCTAATCAAAAAGGTAAAAGATCTGTACTCTGAAAACTATAAAAGACTTATGGAAGAAATTGAAGATGACACAAAGAAATGAAAAAACATTCCACGCTCATGGATTGGAAGAACAAACTTGTTAAAATTTCTATACTACCTAAATCAATCCCCATCAAAATACCAGCAGCATTTTCAGAGATCTAGAACAAACAATCCCCAAATGTGTATGAAACCACAAAAGACTATGAATAACCAAAGCAGTCTTGAAAAAGATAAAACTGGAGGCATCAGGATTCCAGACTTCAAGTTATATGACAAAGCTGTAGTGATCAAAACAGTATGGTACCGGCACAAAAACAGACACATAGGTAAGTGGAGTGGAATTGAAAACCCAGAAATGAACCCAGAACTGTATGGTCAGTTAATCTTCAATAAAGCAATAAAGAATATCCAATAGAAAAAAGACAGCATCTTCAATAAACGGTATTGGGAAAACTTTACAACAACGTGCAGAATGGACTGAAGACCTAAATGTGAGATGTGAAACCATAAAAACTCTAGAGGAGAACATAAGCAGTAACCTTTTTGACATCAGCCATTAGCAAAATCATACTTGATATGTCTCCTGAGGCAAGGGGAAAAAAATCAAATATTAACTATTGGGGCATCACCCCAATAAAAAGCTCCTGCACAGCAAAGGAAACAATCAACAAAACTAAAAGGGAATCTGTGGAATGGGAGAAAATATTTGCAAATGACATATCTGATACAGTTTTTTTCCAAAATATATAAAGAACTTATAAAACACAACACCCAAAAAAACGATCCAGTTAAGAAATGGCCAGAAGACACAAATAAACATTTTTCCAAAGAAGACATATAGATGACTAAGAGACACATGAAAAGGTGCTCAATATCACTCATCATCAGGGAAATAGAAATCAAAACCACTATGAGCTATCACCACTCCACTTGTCAGAATGGCTAAAATGAACAACTCGGGAAACAACAGATCTTAGCAAGGATATAGAGAAAGAGGAATACTCTAACACTGTTGGTGGGGATGCAAACTGGCACAGCCCCTGTCGAAAACAGTATGGAGGTTCCTCAAAAAGTTAAAAATAGAACTCTTCCCGCTATTCCCTTTATTGTACTATTAGGTATTAATCCACAGTATACAAAAACTTTGATCCTAAGGATACATTTACCCCAACATTTATAGCAGCATTATCAACAATAGCCAGATTATAAAAGGAACCCAAACGCCCATCAACTGATGAATGGATAATGAAGTGGTATGTATATACAATGGAATATTACTCAGCCATCAAGAATGAAATCTAGCCATTTGCAATGATATGTATGGAGCCAGAGTGTATTGTGCTAAGCAAAGTAAGTCAGAAAAAGACGAATACCATATGACTCACTTATTTGTGGAATTTAAGAAACAAAACAGATGAACATAGGGGGAAAAAAGAGACAGAGAGAGAGAGAGAGAGGCAAACCATAAAACAAATACTTAATCATAGAGAATAAACTGAGGGTTGCTGGAAGGGAGGTGGGCAGCAGGTTAGGTTAAATAGGTGATAGGTATTAAGGAGGGCACTTGTGATGAGCACTGGATGTTATATGTAAGTGATGAATCACTACTACTTTTAAAACTAATATTGCACTATATGTTAAATACCTAGAATTTTTTTAAAAAAATATTTTATTTATTTATTTGACAGAGAGATAAAGAGAGAGCACAAGTAGGCAGAGTGGGAGGCAGAGGGAGAGGGAGAAGCAGCCTCTCAGGGAGCCCAATGTGGGGCTCAATCCCAGAACCCTGGGATCATGACCTGAGCCGAAGGCAGCTGTCTAACCCACTGAGCCATCCAGGTGCCTCAAATACCTAGAATTTAAATAAAACTTGAAATTACAAAAATAAAATAAAAATAAAAATAAAAAGTAAATACAACTAGAGTTTCTTCATGGGACCATTAAAGGGAATAATAAAAGAAATCCATGTAACATACTAAATGCAGAACTGGATATATGTGAAGTTCATAGCATTTGTTCATTACACTTACTCTTATTGTAATAATCTGTAAGACACATTCTTTATTTAGGTCTGTCCCTGTTATATAGATAGAATTTTGTATTCAGTTACTAGATAGAACCTTCCAAAACTGCTGGGTATATGTCCTACCCACCCCCTTTTTTGTAAACTCATGGTGAAGAGTAACCACTTCTAGCCTGGGAAGTTTTCTGAGGTTGACCTTTATGTACAATATAAAGCATCACCGATTTGGTTATAGTTTCACCTCTCAATTTGTAATAAAGAAGTGATTGGAAGATATTTTAGCCAGAATTTATTAAAGGAACTATATCTTGTTCCAGACTTGGTCCAGTTCCTTTTTTTGTATTAATTGATCCTCTTGTTTTGATCCAGATAATTTAAGAAGTCATATTATTTCACTGTTAAGTGTCAATTCCTTGATTCTTTTAACATCAGTTGCAGAAATTCATGATTTTTCATCAATGGTATTTCTTTGCAATAACTACCTCATAGACATCTAAAATTTTGAAATGTAAGAATGAATTTAATTTCTTTTAATTCATTACTAAGTATTGTTTTCAGCTATTTTTGATCCCAGAAATGAGTTATCTCTGGGATTTTTCATGCTCATTCAGCATGCCTCTTACTCTGAAAAGAAACCAGAGTTCATTCTCAATTATCTTTCTGATTAAGGTTTAAAGCAGACCTTAGGACACCTACATTAACCTTTGGAACTTGGTAAAAACCAAGTGGTAAAATTGGTTATTTTTTCTTTGACCCTTTTTAGCCTTCTGCTATAGATTCAAAATATAACCATTTAAAAATGAAAGAATATGTACCTGAAATATATTTTTTAAAAAGGAAGAAAAACATAAGGCACAAAACAGTTTTTTAAACCTTATTTAAAAATAAGAAAATAAAAGTTTAAGGACACAGTAGGAAAATTGGCATATTATATGAGGGACATATTGTATTGTTAGTATCAGCAGAATACAAATTGACATCATGAATTAACAAAAAAAAATGAGGGAGAACCTTCTGAAAAAGTAATTTGGTAAAGAATATAAGCATTTTACACAAGAAAAATTATCAATGTCTAATAATATAAAAAGTTTAAACTTACTTGTAGTGAAAATATAAAATCAAATAATATTCATATATAATAATGCCTACTAGTTCTATTTATGGAGCTATTTATTCATCTATTTGCCAGTGTAACCAGGAAGCAGACTAGTAAATCTGATGTGACACTGCTCATGGTATTATAAAGTGATACAAACATCTGAAAACCAAGGTGGAAATGGGAATGAAAAATTCTAAAAATAACATATGCCCTTTGAAACAGAAAATCATCATGTAGGAATTTATAATTATAAAAAAATAGAAAACCAAACTATTTATAAGGATATTCATCACAATATGATCTGCAACAACACAAAATAAGAAGCAGTTTCCTCAAATATGAAAATGCATAAATAAGTGACATTCCATACAACTATTCAAAGTCAAGAGGTAGAATATTATTTTGTGACTGGAGAAAATAAGTTTAGAAAGGAAGCCCAAAAGGAGAATGTATGGTAATTATAGTATGTGTCTTTATGAAAATTTTCAAAACTTTTTTCCTATGTAAACCAGTTTCTTTCCCAATTAATATGAACTAGTTTCATGCTAATGATACCAGATTATGAAAATGAATAAAAACATACAAAAATATGTTGGAGGAAGAACATTACCAAGCCTAAAAACATTTATTTAGATCTAGTAAATAACAGTAAAAAAAATCAGAAATGGTATAAAAAAGATGTCATTTGCTTCTTCTACTGTTCTTGAATTAGAAAGCAAATCTGAAACAAATTTATTCATAATTAGGTTTAATTGTGAGACTTTATGTGGATCTTTATGAAGATTGTTTGAGAAGTACAAATTGAATAAAAAACATTATATATTTATTTAATTATGGCAGAAAGTAGAAGGAAAAATAACTAGCTGATTATGTACACAGAAAATGTACTTTGTGTAATAGTATGGGTTTATTGAGAGAATTGTATATAAGCAGATCTGTAGTCCCTTTCAGAATTATAAATGCTCATCCATAATTTCTAATGAAGTCTACTGAACTGTACACTAGGGATAATATATCTATTTAAAAATGAATTTCTGAGCTTCAAGGGTTTTTTTTACTAAAGAAATTACGAATTCAAATTCATTATGCATATTTCACCTCTGCCCCACTATTATAAATGAAAAAGGACATAACAACTATATTTTCTCCTGTCAAAATAAAACTGTCATTTTGAACACTAATAAGAACTTCATCTATTGATTTAATCATTAGCTAGGTGTTGTGGATGACTCCTTTTGGTTTTGCCACTTGACTATAAAACATATCAATATTTTATTGATTACAGAATGGAAAATCAATACTTTTATTCACTATGGCCAACATGAAGACTTAATGTATCCACCTAACCAATATGTATAACCAATATCCATAATACCAATAAGTATACTAACAATCACTTTAGAAATTTGTTAGAAATTCTTAAGATACAAAAAGAATTTTATAGAAAACTGTGTATAAGCATCTGAACATTATTTATTTATTATTTAATTGTACTAATAAGCCCATGAAAATCCAATTTAGCATAGTGTGATAGCATATGAATCAATATTTGACTTGCTATACAATTATACAGTTTTTTTTTGAATATGGGTAAAGTGTAAACTAGATGGACACCAAAATAGAAAACCATAAAATACAGAGAAAACAAAGAGAAAGAAAGAAAGAAAGAAAGAGAAAAAAGAGAGAGGGAGGGAGAAAGGGAGGAAGGAAGTTAGTTTTCTCAGTAGGAGAGTGAAATGCTTCTGTGGAATGGAAGATTCCAACTTTCCCTGTTTTACCTTGCTTTTTAATATATATCGTGCTATTAATCTTCTATCTGGATCAGTGCTTACAAGTCCATTTTGAAGGTCTCTTTGCCATAGTAGATGATCTCATATTTAAAGGCATTCTTAGGTCATTAGTTTTATAAGTAACATTTTTTCAGGTCACTAGGTTCTCAGAGTTCCTTTTTTATGATATATTTTACTTGATATTTCTGTACATGGTCTCTTGGTAGACTCCTCTGGGTTAAAGAGAAAGATAATAAAGGGCAAGAGATGTAGGCAGTAACCTAAACAGCAATGCCAGAGTGTATTAAACTCAACTTTATATGAGCAGATAAAGTGCATAAGCCAATTTTATTTTTATGATGGGACGTTTTTTAAAGGTGTACAGATGTACATCCATGTGGTGTACATGATTGTGTGTGTGTATATTGATGAGACACTTAAGATCTTGTTTTATTTCAGTCCTAATCAGAGTTACAAAGAGGCAAGAATTACTGAAAAACAGAAATTAAAGGTGTCAATTTCATGCCGTTAGCTATTAGATAGGTATCCTAAATTCTGAATATATGAATGAAAAGAAAAACATATTATCCTGCATTGTAACACTTGTTGATATAAAGCAGAAATTCAGAACACATTTTTACTATCTTTTCTGGAGAAGGTGAAATAGATCATTTAAGTCCTTGAGGAAAATATTGTATCTGCAAGTTGCATAAATCCATATGTGTATCGGAAAATATCATTTGTTTGCCATACTCTTAAACTCCCAGACATGTAAAAAGTTACCAAAATTCTGAGGGAACAAATCCACAATGTGGAAACTTATGAATATCAGTCTGGTATAAAAGAGCTAGGAGAAATCTAAAATAATGAAATTTTCAAAAGTAATTTTGGAAAAGCAAAGAACCAAGTGGTAGAGACACCCGCATAATGAAGAATAAATGCAGACAGTGTGAGGCAGGAATTGCTAAAGAAGACACTGAGTACAGAGTTGTCCAGAGATGGGGTCTGGATGGGAACATGTTAAATACAAGTGGGGAAAGTCTAAGGCAATGACTGAATGAAACTGTAATCAGAATATGTGGTTGTGGTGTTTTTGTATATGTAGTCAAAGGGCCAGAGACAAACTCCCAAAATGTGGATAATAAAAATATCAAAGGAATTTTCCGAGTGAAATAAGCCCTTTCATATTTATCTCTTTTATATGCATAACATAAGCAAAATTTAGCTGATTAATTGGTAGTAGGTATTTAAGTGTAACTGTTATAATCTCCAATCAATAGAATAAATGTTAATGTTTTTTTGAAGTATTTAAGTGGAGACTAAAACTATTTTGTGTATTGTTAACTAAGAAAATAACTGGAATATCTTTATTTCTTCCAATGCTAAAATTCTAGTTTTTTAAAAGCAGTCACTTTTTAGAAATGACTGATAGGTAGTGAGATGAACCTCATTTTGTTAAAATTAAGAAACCTAACGAGTGTATCTGCATGAACAAAAAATTGAGCCCTTTGTTCTAAGTTAGAATTTCTCTAAGCAAAGGTAGAGGACTTTTTTTTTAAGATTTTATTTATTTATTTATTTGAGAGAGAGAGAGAGAGAGTACACATGAGTGGGGGGAGGGACACAGGAGAGAGAGAGAGAGAGAGAGAGAGAGAGAATCTCAAGCCAACTCCACACTGAGCTCAGAGCTCTGAGGTGTGGTTGTTTCACAATCCTCAGATAATGACCTGGGCTGAAACAGTCAGATCACCCGTGGATCCACCCAGATTCCCCAAAGGTAGAGGACTTAAAATGAAGGAGTTCTGACTGCTCCAACACATGGAGACATATTTATTTTAGATGTTTATTTGTTCAATTTAAAAAAAAAATATTTTACGCTCATTTCAGAGTAGCACATACAATCAGGGGCCTGCACATTTAACCTTCTTTCTCTCCATTCTCTTACACAATAATGGTTTTCTTTTACAATATTTTAAACTCTCTTCATAAGAGACGCTAAGGAGTTAATAACCCCAAGTTCAGCTCACAACCAGTAACAGGTAGGAATCAATGAATAAATATATCCAGTTTCCATCTTGTGGGGTGGGAAAACTCTAAACAGGTCTTAAATGGCCTCCAAGAGATCCATTGATTTGGCCCCAGTTCCCCAAATTACAAACAACTTGCATATAAATGATGTATCCCTACCTCACACAAAAATCAAACTTAAGACAGTCTCCATTTTTCCACAAAGATTTTTGTGATAGCTTACAAGAATACAAATGATCTAATAAAATAAGGAATGGAATTAAAGTTCCTAAAGTTAAAAATTATACAGCCTAGTTGAAGTAAACTTGAAAATTTCACAGCCGCTATTAAAGTCATCCATTATAGAGAGGGAAAAAATAATGCTATAATTTTTGCCAATATATTATCAAAATTATAGTAATATATTTATTGAAAATCCATACCTTGAGAATTGCCCCAAAATAATTTTCTGAATGTTATTATTTGGTATAATCCATTTAAATGTTGGAAACATAGATAAAATATTTTAGAATTGTTAATGTCAAATCTTTTTCTTTGTTTGGTTTGTTTCAGTAAGAGAAACCTGCCTCTTTGCAAAAACAAAACTATGTAACCAATATTTAAAGGGATTTGTTTTTTTATGTATTATGGAAAATGGGACATAATTCAGATAATCAGAAAACAGTTGCTAGTATGTAAGATATTAGTTATATGAAGGAATATAAATATATAGAAATTCGTTATCTTTTGTATATGTGTAAGAAAATTATTCATGTTCATGTAGTCTCTGATTCTCAAAACTGTGTTAAAACAAGTCAGTATTGTCAATAAGATAGAGTAGATGCACTTACTCCTGTTCTTCTCATCAGGTATAGGTAAAAACCACACACATAGGTAATTATATAAAACAAACATAAAAATACTCTGAAATGTAGAGAGAGGAAGGAAGACTGTCTAGGGACATTTGGACCCAGGAATAACATGACAATTTATTCCCTGGATTTCCTTTTTGTCTCATATTTCATTAATTTGGTGTTAGAAAAGCTTATAACCCCAAAACACCAGCAGGTAAAAATAAGAAAGTCCTAATCAAAACTTTCTCTCTCTAGCTGAAGAACCAGAAAAGACACCCTACCAGAAAACATTTAGGTAATAATTGACCTACTCTTGTCCAAACATCACAGAAATAAACTGTGGACCCACCACAACCTTTGTAAGCAAAGTTTGAATAGGGGCCGAGACTTCCACCCTCAGTTATAATGAGCACCCCTGAGTTGTATTGAGGCAGAAGGCTGAATGATGAACTGGGACTTTCATTACCACTGGATGATAACAAGAACTTCTGCCTATCTCTCATGCCCCTGGTGTCAGTGGAGACCATGAGGGAAACATAGACTTGTACCCTCACCCAGATGTAATGAGGATCCCTTCCTCTACAGTCTGCTAGATTGGTGTCAAAGGTGGTTTACTAAAGAGTCAGATCTTTCCCCATAGCCCAGAGTTAATGAGCAATGTCTCCAACTGTGGGAGAAGAGGGGCATGTGAAGCAGTAATAAGACCCCTCTGACCTACAAGGCAGGGTGGCATCTATGAAAGCCTAGTGAGAAGCCTTACTACACGTGACCAGTGGTAGAGAAATGCCTCCTAATTTGTAGGTTATGGATCGAGGATGAGTAGAATGTGGGCTTTTACCCCATTTAACAGTAATGATATGATTTCCCTTTCCCTGATGGCACAGTGTCAGAAGAGTTCTCCTGAAGCAGATAGTTTAAATAATATTTAATTTAAATAAGATTCAGAGTTTAATAACATATTATCCTAAATGTTCAGGAAATGTTCTTTTCTTTTTTTTTAGGTTTGAGAAAGTTATTTCCTTTTTTGTTGTTTATTTAAGTTTGTATTTTAATCCAGTTGAAAACACAGTGTTCTATTAGTTTCATGTATGCAATATACTGATTCAACAATTCTATACACCACCCTGTTCTCAACAGGACAAGTGCAGTCCTTAATCCTCATCACCAATTTAACCCATTCCCCTGCACCTCCCCTCTAGTAACCATCAGTATGTTCTCTATAATTAGGAGTCTGTTTCTTGATCTCTCTCTCTCTCTCTCTCTTCCTCACTACCCTCTTCCTTCCCTTCCACTTCCCTCCCTCTCTTCCCCTTTGCTTATTTGTTTTTTTGCTTCTTAGATTCCACATATGAGTGAAATCATATGGTATTTGTCTTTCTCTTAGTGACTTAGTTTGCTTAGCATTATACTCTAGTTCTATCCATGTCATTGCACATGGCAAGATTTCATTCTTTTTTTAACTGAATAATATTCAATTTTGTGTTTGTGTGCGTGTGTGTGTGTATATACTATATATCACTTTTTTATCCATTCATCAGTTGATGGACAGTTAGGTTGCTTCCATAATTTGGGTATTATAAATAACACTCTAATAAGCATAGGAGCATACATACATTCTTTTGTATGAGTATTTTCATATTTTTAGGTAATTGCCCAGTGGTGCCATTACTGGATTGTTGGGTAGTTCTATTTTCAACTTTTTGAGGAACCTCTGTACTGTTTTCCACAATGGCTACACAAGTTTACATTCCCACCACAGTGCACTGATTCCTTTTTCTCCACATCCTTGCAACCCTTGGAATCTTGTGTTGAGTCACAGATTTGAGCCATTCTGAGGTGGTATTTCCTTGTGGTTTTGATTTGCATTTCCCTGATAATTACTGATAATGAACATTTTTTCATGTGTCTCTTGGCCTCATGTCTTCTTTGGAGAAATGTCTGTTCATGTCTTCTGCCATTTTTACAAGACTAGTGCTCTCACCCCTGAGCTATGGAGCCGTCTTCTGTCATTTTTAATTAGATCATTTGTGGGTTTTTTGGTATTGAGGTCTGTAAGTTCTTTATATATTTTGGAAGCTAACCCTTTATTAGATATGTTATGTGCAAATACCTTCTCCCATTCCACAAGTTGCCTTTTTGGTTTTGTTGATTGTTTCCTTTACTATGCAGAGGTTTTAATTTAGATACAGCCCCACTAGTTTATTTTTGCTTTTATTTTCCTTGCTTCCAGAGACCTATCTAGACAAAAGTTGCTATGGCTGATGTTAAAAAAAAAAAAAAAAAAGTACTGCCTGTGTTGCCTGTGTTCTTTTCTGAGGTTTTTAGGGTTTCAGGTCTCACACTGATGTCCTTAATCCATTTTGTCCTTAATTCATTTACTTTTGTATATGGTGTAAGAAAGTGGTCCAGTTCCTTTCTTTTGCATTTTGCTGTTCACTTTTCCCAAATCCCATTTGTTGAAGAGACTTTTTTCCATTGGATATTCTTTACTGCTTTGTTGAAGATTAATCGCCCATACCATTCTGGCTTCATTTCTGGGTTTTCTATTCTGTTCCACACATTCTGTTCTATGTGTCTGTTTTTTTTGCTGGTACTATACTGTTCTGATAATTACAGCTTTGTCATGTAACTTAAAGTCTGGAATCCTGATGCCTCCAGCTTTGTTTTTCTTTTTCAAGATTGCTTTTGCTATTCGGATCTTCTGTGGTTCCATATAAATTTTAGGATTGTTTATTCTAGCTCTGTGAAAAATGCTGTTGGTATTTTGTTAGGGATTGAATTGTATGTAGATTGCTTTGGGTAGTATAGACAATTTAAAAAGATTTGTTCTTCCAGTCCATGAGCATGAAATGTTTTTCCATTTCTTTGTGTTTTCTCCAATTTTTTCATCAGCATTTTATGGTTTTCAGAGTACAGCTCTTTCACCTCTTTGTTTAGGTTTATTCCTAAGTATCTTATAATTTTTTTGATGAAATAAAATTATATTATTTTCTTAATTTTTAAATTTTCTTTTTGCTGATTCATCATTGGTGCACCAGATTTCTGTACATCAATTTTGTATCCTATAACTTTACTGAATCTGTTTGTCAGTTCTAGCAGTTTTTTTGGTGGACTCTTTCATTTTTTTGTCATCTGCAAATAGGGAAAATTTTATTTCTTTCTCACTAATTTGGATGATGTTTAACTCTTTTTGTTGTCTGACTGCTGTGACTAGGACTTCCAGCACTATGTTGAATGAAAGTGGTGAAAGTGGACATCTTTGTCTTCTTCCTGACCTTATAGGGAAATCTCTTATTTTTTCCCCATTAAGGATGATGTTAGCTGTGGATTTTTTTTTATATGGCCTTTATTATGTTGGGGTATGTTCCCTCTAAAACTACTTTGTTGAGGGTTTTGCCATGAATGTATGTTGTACTTCATCAGATTATTTTTTTGCATCAATTCAAATAATTATATGGTTTTTATCCTTTCTCTTATTAATGTGATATACATATTGATTCATTTGTGAATATTGAACCATCCTTGCATCCCAGGAAAAAAATCCCACTTGATAGTTGTGGATGATTTTTTGAATATATTGTTAGATTCAGTACTAGTATTTTGATGAGAATTTTTACATCTATGTTCATCAGGAATATTGCCTTGTAGTTCTCTTTTTTAGTGGAATCTTCATCTGGTCTTGGTATCAGGATAATGTTGGCCTCATAGAATGAGTTTGGAAATTTTCCTTCCATTTCTTTGTGGGGGGGGGCGACAGTTTGAGAAGAGTTAAGTATTAACTCTTTTTTAAATGTTTGGTAGAATTCCCCTGTGAGACCATCTGGTCCTTGACTTTTGTTAGTTGGGAGTTCTTATTTGTTTTGTTTTGTTTTATTACTGATTCAGCTTATCTCCTAGTCTTATCAGTCTTTCAAATTTTGTATTTCTTACTGTTTGATCAGAAGGTTGCTTATACATATTGCTAGGAATTTATCAGTTTCCTAGCTTGTCCAACTTGTTGACCTATAGTTTTTCATAATATTCTCTTATGATTTTTGTATTTCTGTAGTCTTTATTGATATTTCTTCTCTCCTATTCATGGTTTTATTTATATGAGTCCTTTCTCTTTTTTTCTTGGTAAGTCTGGCTAGAGGTTTATCAGTTTTATTGATATTTTCAAAGAACTAGCTCCTGGTTTCATTGATCTGTTCTTTTATTTTTTGTTTGTTTGTTTTAGTTTCTTTATCATTTATTTCTACTCTGATCTTTATTATTTCCTTCTTTCTGCTGGTTTTAGACTTCTGTTTTTGTTCTCTTTCTAGTTCCTTTAGGCATAAGGTTAGGTTGTTTGATATTTTTATTGCTTCTTTAGGTAGGTCTATATTGCTATAAACTTCTTTCTTAAAACTTCTTTTTTTGTATCCCAGAAGTTTTAGATCATTGTATTTTCATTTTCATTTGTTTCCATGTATGTTTTATTTCTTCTTTTATTTCCTGGTCGACCCATTCATCATTTAGTAGCACGTTATTTAACCTCTATGTATTTGTGGCCTTTCCAGATTCTTTCTGTGGCTGACTTGCAGTTTCATAGGATTGTTGTTAGAAAAGATGCGTGGTATGACTTTGATCTTCTTGAATTTATTGAGGCTTGTTTTGCGGCCTAATATGTGATCTGTTTTGGAGAATGTTCCCTGTACACTTGAAAAGAGTGTGTATTCTGCTGTTTTAGGATGTAATATTCTTTAAAAAAATTTTTTTTAAATTTATTTATTTGTCAGAGAGAGAGGGAGCGAGCACAGGCAGACAGAGTGGCAGGCAGAGGCAGAGGGAGAAGCAGGCTCCCTACCGAGCAAGGAGCCCGATGTGGGACTCGATCCCAGGATGCTGAGATCATGACCTGAGCTGAAGGCAGCCGCTTAACCAACTGAGCCACCCAGGCATCCTGTAATATTCTGAATATATCTGTTAAATTCATCTGGTCCAATTTGTCATTCAAAGCCATTGCTTCCTTGTTGATTTTCTGTTTAGATGATTTCTCCACTGATAAAAATGGGGTATTAAACTCCCCTACTATTATTGTCTTAATATCTATTAGTTCCTTTGTTTTTGTTATTAAATGTTTTATGTATTTGAGTGCTCCTATGTTGGATGCATGAATATATACAGTCATTATATCTTCTTGTTGGATTGTCCCCTTTATTATTATATTGTGTCCTTCTTTGTCTCTTGTTACAGTCTTTGTTTAAAAGTCGGCTTTTTCATGGGGAACCTGGGTGGCTCAGTGGGTTAAAGCCTCTGCCTTCAGCTCAGGTCATGATCCCAGGGTCCTGGGATGGAGCCCCGCATCACATCGGGCTCTCTGCTCAGCAGGGAGCTTGCTTCCTCTCCCTCTGCCTGCCTCTCTGCCTACTTGTGATCTTTGCCTGTAAAATAAATAAATAAATAAATCTTAAAAAAATGTTTAAAGTCTGTTTTTTCTGACATAAGTATTGGTACTCTGACTTTCTTTTGACAGCCATTTGCATGATAGATGTTTCTTCATCCCCACTCTCAATTTGCGGGTGTCTTTTGGTTTAAAATGAGTGTCTTATAGGCAGCTATAGATGTGTCTTGATTGTTTATTTGTTTTATCCAGTCTGTCATCCATGTCCTTTAATTGGAGCATTTAGTCCATTTACATTCAAAGTAATTATTGACAGATACATATTTATTGTCATTTTATTATTTGTTTTGTGGTTGTTTCTAAATATTTTCTCTGATCCTTTCTTGTTTATCTCTCTCTTTTTTTTTTTTCTGGGGTTTTTTAGTAATATATTTGGGTTTCTTTCTCTTTATTTTTTGCATATTAATTAGTGGGTTTTGATTTGTGGTTACCATTAGATTTGTATATAACATCTTCTGCATGTAGCAGTCTATATTAAGTTAATGTTTTTTTAAGTCTGAATCCATTCTTTACTACTCTGCTTCATACATTTTATGTATAAGTTGTCATATTTCACATCGTTTTATTTTATGGTTTCCTTGACTGATTTTTTTACAGAAATACTCATTTTTGCTACTTTTGTGTTTCCAACTTTTATACTGTCACTTCTAATCTCTCCTTTCCATAGAGTCTCCTTTAATATTTCTTTCAGGCCTGGTTTAGTGTTCATGAACTCCTTTAGTTTTTATTTTTCTGAGATTTTTCTCTCCTTCTATTCTGAATGATAGCCTTCTTGAATATAGTATTCTTGGCTGCAGATTTTTCCCATTTAGCACTTTGAATATATCATATAATCTTCTTCTGTTTTGGAAATTTTCTGCTGAATAAAATCCCCAATGGCTTTATGGGATTTCCTGTCTCTGTTACTGTCTTCTTTTGTCATATTGCTTTTATGGTTGTTGTTGTTGTTTTTTCCTTTATCATTATATTTTGCCAATTTAATTATAATGTGTCTTGATGTAGATCTGCTTTTGTTGATTTTGTTGAGGATTCTCTCTGCCTCCTGGATCTGGATATTTGTTTCCTTCCCCAAATTAGGAATGTTTTCAATTATTTGTTCAAATAAATTGTCTGCCCCTTGTCTATCTCTTCTTCTTTTGGGACTCCTATAATATGAATGCTACTGTGTTTGATGGAGTCACTGAGTTCCTGCAGTCTTTTTTCATTTTGTTTATATATATTTTTCTTTCTCTTTCATTCATCTTGATTACTTTCCATTACTCTGTCTTCTAAGTCACTAATTTGTTCCTCTGTTTCTTCCAGCCTGCTGTTTATTCTATCATATATGTTTCTCACTTTGTTCACTCAGCCCATTATCTTTACTTTGCTATTTCTTATCTCTGTGCAAGTGTCTGGCTCATGTCTTCCACTGTTGTCTTGAGTACACTGAGTATACTTATGATTGTTACTTTTAGTTCTCCATCAATCATGTTACTTATATCTCTTTCTTTTATATCTCTGGCTGTGGCTTATTCACTTCCTTCATTTGAAACTAATTTATCTGTCCTCTCATTTTGTTTAAGTCTCTGTGCCTGTTTCCCTGTGTTAAGAAAGACAGCTATGTCACCTGTTCTTGAGGGTAATGTCCTTATAATGAAGAGGTACTGTAGTGCCCTGCCATGTAGTGTCCCCTGTTCCCTAGAGCCTGTGCTTCTGGGAGTATCTCCAGTGTGTTTTACATATGCTCTGCTCTTCTGTCCTGGCCAATTTATCCTTCATTCCAGTCATCTGCAGAGGTTTTTTTTGTTAATTTTTTAATTTTTTATAAACATATAATGTATTTTTATCCCCAGGGGTATTAGTCTGTGAATAACCAGTTTTACACACTTCACAGCACTAACCATAGCACATACCCTCCCCAATGTCCATTACCCCACCCCCCTTTCCCGACCCCCCTCCCCCCAGCACCCCTCAGTTTGTTTGGTGAGATTAAGAGTCACTTACGGTTTGTCTCCCTCCCGATCCCATCTTGTTTCTTTTCTTCTTTTCCTACCCCTCCAACCCCCCATGTTGCATCTCCACTTCCTCATATCAGGGAGATCATATGATGGTTGTCTTTCTCCAATTGACTTATTTCACTAAGCATGATACCCTCTAGTTCCATCCACGTCATCGCAAATGGCAAGATTTCATTTCTTTTGATGGCTTCATAGTATCCATTGGGTATATATACCAACTCTTCTTTATCCATTCATCTGTTGATGGACATCTAGGCTCTTTCCATAGTTTGGCTATTGTAGACATTGCTGCTATAAACATTCGGGTGCACGTGCCCCTTTGGATCACTACGTTTGTATCTTTAGGGTAAATACCCAGTAGTGCAATTGCTGGGTCATAAGGTAGTTCTATTTTCAACTTTTTGAGGAACCTCCACGCTGTTTTCCAGAGTGGTTGCACCAGCTTGCATTCCCCCCAACAGTGTAGGACGGTTCCCCTTTCTCCGCATCCTCGCCAGCATCTGTCATTTCCTGACTTGTTGATTTTAGCCATTCTGACTGGTGTGAGGTGGTATCTCATTGTGGTTTTGATTTGTATTTCCCTGATGCCGAGTGATGTGGAGCACTTTTTCATGTGTCTGTTGGCCATCTGGATGTCTTCTTTGCAGAAATGTCTGTTCATGTCCTCTGTCCTTTTCTTGATTGGGATACTTGTTCTTTGGGTGTTGAGTTTGATAAGTTCTTTATAGATTTTGGACAGTAGCCCTTTATCTGATATGTCGTTTGCAAATATCTTCTCACATTCTGTCAGTTGTCTTTTGGTTTTGTTAACTGTCTCCTTTGCTGTGCAAAAGCTTTTGATCTTGATGAAATCCCAATAGTTCATTTTTACCCTTGCTTCCCTTACCTTTGGCGATGTTCCTAGGAAAATGCTGCTGTGGCAGAGGTCGAAGAGGTTGCTGCCTGCGTTCTCCTCAAGGATTTTGATGAATTCCTTTCTCACATTGAGGTCCTTCATCCATTTTGAATCTATTTTCGTGTGTGGTATAAGGAAATGGTCCAATTTCATTTTTCTGCAAGTGGCTGTCCAATTTTCCCAACACCATTTATTGAAGTGGCTGTCTTTTTTCCATTGGACATTCTTTCCTGCTTTACGAAGATTAGTTGACCATAGAGTTGAAGGTCTATTTCTGGGCTCTCTATTCTGTTCCATTGATCTATGTGTCTGTTTTTGTGCCAGTACCATACTGTCTTGATGATGACAGCTTTGTAATATAGCTTGAAGTCCAGAATCATGATGCCATCAACTTTGGCTTTCTTTTTCAATATTCCTTTGGCTATTCAAGTTCTTTTCTGGTTCCATACAAATTTTAGGATTATTTGTTCCATTTCTTTGAAAAAAAATGGGTGGGATTTTGATAGGGATTGCTAAATGTGTAGATTGCTTTAGGTAGCATAGACATTTTCACAATATTTGTTCTTCCAATCCAGGGGCATGGAACATTTTTCCATTCTTTGTGTCTTCCTCAGTTTCTTTCATGAGTACTTTATAGTTTTCTGAGTATAGATTTTTAGCCTCTTTGGTTAGGTTTATTCCTAGGTATCTTATAGTTTTGGGTGCAAATGTAAATGGGATTGACTCCTTAATTTCCCTTTCTTCTGTCTTGTTGTTGGTGTAGAAATGCAACTGATTTCTGTGCATTGATTTTATATCCTGACACTTTACTAAATTCATGTACAAGTTCTAGCAGTTTTGGAGTGGAGTCTTGGGTTTTCCACATATAGTATCATATCATCTGCAAAGAGTGATAGTTTGACTTCTTCTTTGCTGATTTGGATGCCTTTAATTTCTTTTTGTTGTGTGATTGCTGAGGCTAGGACTTCTAGTACTATGTTGAATAGCAGTGGTGATAATGGACATCCCTGCTGTGTTCCTGACCTTAGCGGAAAAGCTTTCAGTTTTCTCCATTGAGAATGATATTTGCGGTGGGTTTTTCATAGATGGCTTTGATGATATTAGGTATGTGCCCTCTATCCCTACACTTTGAAGAGTTTTGATCAGGAAGGGATGCTGTACTTTGTCAAATGCTTTTTCAGCATCTATTGAGAGTATCATGTGGTTCTTGTTCTTTCTATTATAAATGTGTTGTATCACATTGATTGACTTGCAGATGTTGAACCAACCTTGCAGCCCTGGAATAAATCCCACTTGGTCGTGGTGAATAATCCTTTTAATGTACTGTTGAATCCTATTGGCTAGTATTTTGGTGAGAATTTTCTCATCTGTATTCATCAAGGATATTGGTCTGTAATTCTCTTTTTTGATGGGATCTTTGTCTGGTTTTGGGAGCAAGGTGATGCTGGCATCATAAAACGAATTTGGAAGTCTTCCTTCCATTTCTATTTTTTTGAACAGTTTCACGAGAATAGGAATTAATTCTTCTTTAAATGTTGTTAGAAGTCCCCTGGGAAGCCATCTGGCCCTGGGCTTTTGTTTGTTTGGAGATTTTTTATGACAGTTTCAATCTCCTTACTGGTTATGTGTCTGTTCAGGTTTTCTATTTCTTCCTGGTTCAGTTGTGGAAGTTTATATTTCTCTCGGAATGCATCCATTTCTTCCAGATTGTCAAATTTGTTGGCATAGAGTTTTTCATAGTATGTTCTTATAATTTGTATTTCTTTGGTGTTGGTTGTGATTTCTCCTCTTTCATTCATGATTTTGTTTATTTGGGTCTTTTCTCTTTTCTTTTTGATAAGTCTGGCCAAGGGTTTATCAATCTTATTAATTCTTTCAAAGAACCAGCTCCTAGTTTCATTGATTTGTTCTATTGTTTTTTGGTTTCTATTTCATTGCTTTCTGCTCTGATCTTTATGATTTCTCTTCTCCTGCTGGGTTTAGGATTACTTTGTTTTTCTTTCCCCAGCTCCTTTAGGTGTAGGGTTAGGTTGTGTATTTGAGACCTTTCTTGTTTCTTGAGAAAGGCTTGTACTGCTATATATTTTCCTCTCAGGACTGCCTTTGTTGTGTCCCACAGATATCGAACTGTTGTGTTTTCATTATCATTTGTTTCCATGAGTTTTTTCAATTATTCTTTAATTTCCTGGTTGACCCATTCATTCTTTAGAAGGATGCTATTTAGTCTCCATGTATTTGGGTTTTTTCCAAATTTCCTCTTGTGTTGAGTTCTAGCTTCAGAGCATTGTGGTCTGAAAATATGCAGGGAATGATCCCAATCTTTTGATACTGGTTGAGACCTGATTTATGACCCAGAATGTGATCTATTCTGGAGAATGTTCCATGTGCACTAGAGAAGAATGTGTATTCTCGTGCTTTGGGAAGAAATGTTCTGAATATATCTGTGATGTCCATCTGGTCCAGTGTGTCATTTAAGGCCTCTATTTCCTTGTTGATCTTTTGTTTGGATGATCTGTCCATTTCAGTAAGGGGAGTGTTAAAGTCCCCTACTATTATTGTATTATTGTGGATGTGTTTGATTTTGTTATTAATTGGTTTATATAGTTGGCTGCTCCCATGTTAGGGGCATAGATATTTAAAACTGTTAGATCTTCTTGTTGGACAGACCCTTTGAGTATGATATAGTGTCCTTCCTCATGTCTTATTATAGTCTTTGGCTTAAAATCTAAATGATTTGATATAAGGATTGCCACCCCAGCTTTCTTCTGATGTCCATTAGCATGGTAAATTGTTTTCCACCCACTCACTTTAAATCTGGAGGTGTCTTCAGGTCTAAAATAAGTTTCTTGTAGGCAACATATTGATGGGTTTTTTTTTTTTTATCTGTTCTGATACCCTGTGTCTTTTGATTGTGGCATTTAGCCCATTAACATTCAGAGTAACTCCTGAGAGATATGAATTTAGTGTCATTTTATTGCCTGTAAGGTGACTGTTACTATATATTGTCTCTGTTCCTTTCTGATCTACTATTTTTAGACTCTCTCTTTGCTTAGAGGACCCCTTTCAATATTTCCTGTAGAGCTGGTTTGTTGTTTGCAAATTCTTTCAGTTTTGTTTGTCCTGGAAGCTTTCTATCTCTCCTTCTATTTTCAGTGATAGCCTGGCTGGATATAGTATTCTTGGCTGCATGTTTTTCTTGTTCAGTGCTCTGAATATATCATGCCAGTTCTTTCTGGCCTGCCAGGTCTTTGGGGATAAGTCTACTGCCAATCTAATATTTTTACCATTGTATGTTACAGACTTTTTTTCCCGGGCTGCTTTCAGGATTTTCTCTTTGTCGCTAAGACTTGTAAATTTTACTATTAGGTGATGGGGTGTGGACCTATTCTTGTTGATTTTGAGGGTGGTTCTCTGCACTTCCTGGATTTTGATGCTTGTTCCCATTGCCATATTATGGAAATTCTCTACAATAATTCTCTCTAATATACCTTCTGCTCCCCACTCTCTTTCTTCTTCTTCTGGAATCCCAATTATTCTAATGTTGTTTTGCTTTATGGGGTCACTTATCTCTCAAATTCTCCCCTTGTGGTCCAGTAGCTGTTCTCCCTCTTTTGCTCAGCTTCTTTATTCTCTCTTATTTGGTCTTCTATATCACTAATTCTTTCTTCTGCCTCATTTATTCTAGCAGCAAGAGCCTCCATTTTTTATTGTACCTCATTAATAGCTTTTCTTATTTCAACTTGTTTAGATTTTAGTTCTTTTATTTCTCCAGAAAGGGCTTTTATATCTCCAGAGAGGGTTTCTCTGATATCTTCCATGCCTTTTTCGAGCCCAGCTAGAACCTTGAGAATCGTCATTCTGAACTCTAGATCTGACATATTACCAATGTCCTTATTGATTAAGTCCCTAGCCTTCGGTACTGCTTCTTGTTCTTTTTTTTTGTGGTGAGTTTTACCGCCTTGTCATTTTTTCCAGATAAGAGTATATGAAGGAGCAAATAAAATACTAAAAGGGTGACAAAGACCCCAGTAAAATGCCCTTTAACCAAATCAGAAGAGACCCCAAATCGTGGGAGGGGAGAAAGGGGATAAAAAGAATTTCAGAAAAAAAAATTAAAAAAAGAAAACAAAGAAAAAAATATATATATTAGACTGATGACTAAAACAGGGTCCCCCACTTAATTGTGGGGTATTTTGGTCTCTTAGAAGAAAGTACCTCCCAAAATTTTAAAGAATGAAAAACGTATATAAGTGTAAGCACAATGAAGGGATGTAATATTCCTATAAAGATGAAAAACAAAATTTTTTTTTTTTCTAAAAAAAGGAGTTGATTAAGTTGGTTGGGAGAATAAAGGAAAAGAAAGTGGAGAGAATTTGCTCAGGCTGGAGACTAGAACAAGCCCGGAGCTAGATTTAGGGTATATTTTGATCCACTAGAGGAAGTTGTACCCCAAATTTTTTAGAAGAAAAAACCCTTATGTGAATACAAAAAATAAAGTTAAATACTATAATGGATAAGATATGACTATAATAATGAAGGTTCAAAAAAGATTATTATTTTTTTGGAAAGTTATTGTTAAGATAAACTAGTTAAAAAATGTTAAAAAAGAAAAGGGTAAAAGTTAAGAAAATTTAGCAGAAAAAGAAAAAAGAAAAAAAGATAAAATTAAAGAAAAAATTAAATTAACTGCAAGACTAAAGAATCATGGGGAGAAAGCCATTAATTCCCCCCTTTGCTTTCTCCTCCTCTGGGATTCCGCTGCTCTCCTTGTTAGGTGAAATTGGTCTTGGCTGGATTTCTTGTTGATTTTCTGGGGGAGGGGCCTGTTGTAGTGATTCTCAAGTGTCTTTGCCTGAGGCAGAGCTGCACCGCCCTTACCAGGGGCCGGGCTAAGTAATCTGCTCGGTTTCGCTTTCAGGAGCTTTTGTTCCTTGAACGCTGTCCGTAGAGTTCCCTAGGACTGGAAAGAAAATGGCCTCCCAATCTCCGGCCCAGAGGAGCCGAGTTCGGGGCCCCACTCCTCGGTCCACCCTCAGAGAAAAGCCCCAATCACTCCCGTCTCCCTGGCCTCTGGCCACGCTACAAGCTCACCCAGCCTGCGACCAGTTCAAGGTAACCCCGAGCTGAGAGCTCACTCCTCAGCTCTGTCTCTGTAGCTGGCTTCCCCTCTCTAATACCTGCGAGCTCTGCGATACTCAGACACCCCCGAATCCTTCTGTGACCCTGAGGGACCTGGGGCCAGGCTGACCCCGCATGGGCTTCTCCCTGGTTTAGCCTCTGGAGCGATGTCCCTCCGTGGAGCAGACTTTTAAAAGTCCCGATTAGGGTTCTGTTGCTCCGCTGCTTGCCGGAAGCCGGCCCCTCCCCCGCAGTCTATCCTCCTGTCGCTTTTGATTCACTTCTCCGCTGGTCTGGCCTTTTAGAAAGTGGTCGATTTTCTGTTTCCAGAATTGCTGTTCTTCCTCTCTTCGATCTCCCGTTGGATTTGTAGGTGTTCGCAATGGTTTGATAAGCTATCTAGCTGATCTCCTGCTACCTGATGTCCTCTCAGCTGATACTTCTCCGCCATCTTGACTCCTCCCCTGCAGAGGCTTTTTGTTGTGGGCAGTGTTTTGTCCCTCATCTGAATGTGGCACATTTTATCTGGTTGTGCTCTGGTCTGCTTGTGAAATGAGATCTATCACCACCACCAGTGGAACTGAGACTCCGCAAAACTTCCAAGTCAGGAGACATGGTATAAGTAAGGGTATGATCAAGTCTTCTGGGGGATTGGGCCTGCCAAGCTTGGACTGAGGCAAAGTAGACTGAAAAAGGTGGTTCCACTGGAGTACAGGGGATGGGAGCTTAAGTGTAAGCAAGTTAAATAGTTAGTGTTCATGCTACGCTAATTCCTGCCAGTAGCCCTGTGCTTGTGCTGAGGTGTGAGGGAGGGAAATTATGCTGGCTAGTTGCTTTATTACTGGAGGGGTCTCTCTGTGAATGTTGCTTCTCTGGGATATGCTCCAAGTTAAGCAATAACCTCCCCATTGTGTTCTCCAAGCTCTCTTCAGATTGCTGTTTCCATACTGCATGTACAAAGGTTATTTTCCTGTGTTCTCTCCAGTAGCAGTGAAGCACCTTTCAGACTCTATCCTAGCCATTGCTTCTGAAACTTAAGACTCTATGCTTTAAACTCCACTGGGTGCAAGAACTATGAAATTCGACCTCTCTCATTTTCCAAGCCAATTGTTATTTGGATTTGTTTTCTCTGGGTGTCTTTGTTTGTTAGTCTGCCTCTGGCTCTTCTCCCTGACTGAAGCTCCCTCCCCCTCACAGTGGCCATATTCTATTCCTCTCCCAAACCATGTTTGTGCACTTCCTACCTTCTTTGATGTGGTCCCTTCTCTACCTTTCATTGTGGAGTTCATTTTGACAATCTTCAGTTCAATTTCCGGGGTTTATAGGATAATTTGATAGTTACCTAATTGTATTTGTAAGCTGAGGCAAGCCTACTGTCCTCTCACTCTGCTGTTATCTTCTAACCCCTATTTTGTTTGTTTGTGTGTGTTTTCTTTTTGTTTTTCCAATTCCTCAAACCTATCAAACTTCTTACTGCCTCTGGCCCTCTGTGTAGTCTGTTTCTTCTTTTTTGATTTCTCTTTCAGTTTCCGTGCTCTTCTTCCCCAAATACCCCAGCTCATCCTCAGAAGATAACTTTTCAACCTCAAAGTTGAGTATCATATACAATCCCAGGGTCCTGGGATCAAGCCCCACATCAGGTTCCCTGCTCAGTGGAGAGTCTGCTTCTCCCTTTCCCACTCCCCCTGCTTATATTTCCTCTATCTCTCTGTCTCTCTCACTCTCTCTCTGTCAAGCAAATAAATAAAATCTTTTTTTTTTTAAAGAACCCACCACAGGGTGCAATGATATGTCTATGTATTTTGTGTTTATCTGCTTTCTTGTCCTTGTCCTCCAGATAGTTGAAAAGCTCTTGCTGATTCACCACTTTAACGCTGAGACCTAGTACATAATAAACATTCAATAAATATTTCATGACAAAAAATTGCTAATGGTAGAATTTAAGTGATTTATGTGGGTGTTCAGTGGAAGTCTCTTTCAGTTTTTCTGTATGTTTGTAAATGTTCAAATAAAATGAAAAACCAAACAAAACAAATTAAATATTTAGCTGAACATTATAGCTGTGAACCAGTAGTATATTACATCACCAAACAGAATTATACGTTCCTATGAATATATTTAAAGATCAGAAAAGGTCAGTAATGCTACAGTCTTCTGATTTTCTTGACAAAATATTACACAAGATGATGGAGCATTACATTGATCATTAATGGAATGACTATGCCTGCATCCCTCTTTCTTTTCATATTTTGTAGACTAGACTAGGGACCTTACCTGGGAAGCCATTAATAAAGTCTACTCTATTATGTACTATCTATCCATTTAATGAAATGATATTTTAAAATTATATACAGACTAGACATGTCCAAATGAAATGTAATGCAAGACACATGTGTAATTTTACATTTTCTAGTAGCCACATTTAAAAGAATAAAAAGAAGCAGGTTAATTTTAATAGTCTCTTATTTAATGAACTACATCAATGTAAAATATTTCAACATGCAATCAATATAGAAATTGTTAATGAATTGTGTTTTTTTTAACACGAAGGCTCAAAGGCACAATATATATTTTACAGCATATCTCAGTTCAGGCCTACTACATTTCAAGTGCAATAATAGCCACATGAGCCTAGTGGCCCCTCTATTGGAAAACAGAGGCATAGACATGCTTAGTGCATTTAGAGTAAAACATGACTTATGTTTGTAGAATGACTAGTAATCATCAATGTATTCAGAGTTCTCCAATTAGAGTAGACATTCAATAATACTAGTAGTTAAACTGTTCATTGAATGCAGTTAAATCAAATAAATTTCTCTGATTGACTTATTTCACTTAGCATGAGAGGCAGGGCTGGGGTCATGGGGGGTAGGGAGGGAAAAAATGAAACAAGATGGAACGGGGGGAGGGAAACAAACCATAAAAGACTCTTAATCTCAGGAAACAAACTGAGGGTTGCTGGAGAGGGGGGAGAGGGAGGGATAGGGTGGCTGGGTTATGGACATTGGGGAGGGTATGTGCTATGGTGAGTGCTATGAGTTGTGTAAAACTGATGATTCACAGACCTGTACCCCTGAAGCAAATAATACATTATATGTTATAATAAATAAATGAATAAAGCAAGCAAAATAAAATAAAATGAATTCTTTGAAGAACAATATAGGGCCCCAGACTCATGAGTCATTAGGCACCAGGAAATCAGAGGGTTTATCCAAATGCTGTAAACTCTAAGAGCTAAGCATTCTGAACAATATCTAACGTTACTGTTTATCTACACTCCTTGCAAATGGCAAAACTTGAACATCTATGCTCAAAACCCACTTTTACTATCAGTTCTAAATGTTAGACCTAAAGCTATCCAAAATGATTTGATTTATTAGGTTTATGCTTTGTGATGCAATAAGAAATTATAGTAAGTTTAACATTTTAGAGACTCCTAAAAAGCCTTCTCAGTGTTTGATTTCATATCCTGCTAGATCAACCTTGCCAAGGGCCCGTGTTTGTTTGATTTTTGTTTCTTCCCCCAGAAGAAACAAAACTGTCAAACCAGACACTAAGAGGATGATACCCACATTTTTCCAAGTAATGACCAAGAAGAATTCACAATTTCCACTTCCTGTAACTTGTCTTATATCTGTATTTTCATAATCTAAATGAAATGGTTTATTATTCTTGATTTCTCAAATTCATCATTCATACAAGATAGGCTTATAATTAAGAATATAGAAATTATTGGTAGGGAAGTGATGGACTAGCATGAAATCTAGAAACAAATTGTAATTTAACATAACAATCTCTGTTTTTATAAAGATGGACCCAACTGCCTTCAGCAGTTTCTCTCTGGGTAACTTCTTTATTTTAACCTGAACTTTGACCATAACACTGATAAGAAATGCAAACGTAAATGAAAAGAGCTTGTGTGTGTGTTTGTGATGACAAGAATATGAAAAGTGGTATATAATTACGTAAGATATTTGAGTTGATTGCTGGCAGATCTCTGATGGTCTTATGGGTCTTGGCGAGTGTGTCAGGCTGGGTTCCCTAATACACAGGCACTATGGTGAATTTAGTACAATAGGTTTGGGTGAGATAATAGCCACGAACGATAATGTGGGATAAATTAGGTATGGATGTAGGATGAGGTAGAATAAGAGAAGAAAAGGTGATTTTCCTGGATTTTTAGAAGAGCAGCTAGATTAATGATCGTGCCATTTAATGAGGGGAGAAAGAATGAGAATGTAGTTGGTTTGAGAGGGAGAACAAAAATAATACTGTGATGTGAAGGGTAAGGTACTATTTAGGTATCCATGTGGAGACACTGAATAGACAATTTGGTATGAGAGTTTGAGTCTCAAAAGAGTGGTCTAAGCTGGATATATTTATTTTGAAAGTCATAGTTTATCAATTACACTGAAAGTCACAAGATTGTGCAGAATCAATCAAGAGGTAAGTATAAATGAGAAATTAATTATTGAAAAAAATAATATTCAGAGTCTTGCATAGAGAGAACTATCCAGAAAATGAAGTTTAGAAAGAAGCAACCAGTGAGGTAAGAGGGAAATCAGTGAACTACAGTATTTAAAAAGCCAAGTGTATTAGTAAGTGTTCTCTGAAAAACAGAACCAATAGGATATATATATATATATATAAATAAATATGAGGACCTCTGATGTCTGATGTTAGAAATTGGATGTCCCAGGTCAAGAAGAGAAAGAATTTGCTTTTCCTTTATCTTTATGGTCTAGTTGAACCCTCGGTGGATTGGGTGATGAGTACCCACATCGTTGAGAGATTTTCTTTACTTAGTCTGCTGATTCAAATGCTCATCTCTTCCAAAAGCACCCTTACCGATATGCCCAGAAATAACATTTTACCAACTCTCTAGGCATCTGTTAACCTAGTCAAACTGATGCATAAAATTAACCAACCAATTGAAATACATATTTTAAGCAAAGACAAATCCTGTGAGAGGCTTTTGTGAGAAACCTATGTTTCTCAGACTTATTAAAATAATTTCTTTCAGGACTACCTTCCAAAGTCAATTATATTCAAAATTTGGGGGAACAAATTTGGATTTTCACTTCTGGGCTTGCACTGTCATATACATGAAAGTACATTAAGTTATTCTAGGAAAAACAAAACAAAACAAAAACTATATCCATTAGGTTATCAACCTAAGACCACGGAAACAAAATCTGTATCCTACTATGTAATCCTGCCCTTTCTCTCCTCTGGACTTTGGATATGAGAGGAACTATCAAAAAATGTATATGTTACTGAGAAAAATTATATTACACTATTTAGAATACAGGAAATGCCACAGTAAAATATATTTTTGACTATTTATAGAAACACTTTTCTACTCTTCTTGCCTCCTTTAATGCCAAAAAGATGTTAGAATAAAAGTAACCCTGAGCACAGGCATATCTCCTGCTTGAGCAGGGTTTTATGTGTCCATTTTATACTTACAGAACTCTTATTTTATGCCTTACCACTTACGTGAGAGACCTGGTAGAGTCTGGGCTTTGAAGTTGACTGAGCCCCCTTTTCCATGACAACTAATTTCCATTGTTTTGTTGTCCTTTGTCTCAATTATGATTGAACTCTAATGCCATTCCAGCTTCATAATCCTAGAATTGCTCCAAACCAAAGGATTTTAGCTTTAGATATTAGCAAACATTTTATGGTTTTGATATGCCTCTGTTATGTAATATTTTTTTCAGTATATTTTAAACACCTATAAGGAGAGCCCTCCAGATAGGCTGTGAAAAATCATAATCATTTTTTCTTGTCACTCTTGTAGAGTTTCCTTTCACTCTCTTCCTTGCTCTTAATTCCTAGTGTTTCAGAGAATTTTTCTATAGGCAAACCCTTCTGTGAAGCTGTATGTGAGTGACAAGGCACATATAAGTCATGTTTATTTATTAGCTCCTTATTTTTAATGTAAAAATTATACATTAGCTCAAAAAAATAACATGAATACAGAACCATCTTGATTTTTTTGAAGTGAAGTAACCATTCCAAAATTCCAAAATACTTCATTTTATCTGGGGAAAAAGTAGTGATTTTTACACATCAGTTACATAGATTAGAGCAGTGTAACTGTTATGTATTTGTGTGTATGTGTGTGTGTGTGTGTGTTTCCAGTGTTTCATTTCCCATTACAAGAGCCTTGTAATTCACAGAAATGCAATAGTTCTCAAGTGGAGTGAAGTTGGAGTTGACTGTGAAAGACAGAGCTCCTTCTGCTTATACATTTCAACAAAATTGAGAATCAAAGATCAGTTAAAAGATTTTTATAATGCATTGCCAATGACATAAAGAGAACTTGTTCAATAGCTTATTAAATATGCAATAAAACATCTCAGATTCTGAGGTTTTGAAAATGTCTATGGCTCTTCATCTGGTTCTCAAAGAAATCTAATTTTAATCATTGAACATAAAATATATATGAAATATTTTTGAAAATATATTACTATAATTTTACACACAGTTACAAATATATGCCCCACTTTGATCAAATTGCCAAGCAGGTGCAAAGAGAGGTTCCTGCATCCAGCTGAAGGGAAGAGAACATTGGGCTTTAGAGGATATCCCACAGCGGGTGTCACAAAATAACTGTGAGGCAGGAAGTGAATGAAGGCGACACTGAAAAACTTACACATTTTCCCATGAGAGAACCGGCATTTGAGCTCAGGCTACAAACAGCATCTTTTTCTTCAGTGTTGTCCAGAGAAACTTCAAGAAAGTTACAGCTACACTGTGGTACCTTTGAAGACTTAGCCAACTTTACTCTCTGCCCAATACACAAAAGGGACTGGGCCTCGAGGATAGAAAAGAGACAGATAACTCAGAGCCAGACCATGCCTCTCCTTTATAACCTGTAGTCCAGAATCCCAGCTCAAGTTTGTCCTGAAGGTATGAGAGGTGGTAAAGTTTAAAATACACTTTTCTAAAAAGATGTATTTATTTTGAAGAGAGAGAGAGTGCCGGTAGGGTGAGGGGAAGATGGAGAGGAAGAAAGAAAATCTCAAGCAGACTGCCTACTGAGTGCAGAAACCCTGAGATCATGACCTGAGCCAAAATCAAGATGCAGTTGCTTAACTGACTGAGCCACCCAAGCACCCTAAAATAAATACACTTTCAAATTGAAGCTGTACATTGAATTTAATAATAGAAAGTGACTAGAAATTAATTGGATTTGTGCACAATACATTTGGGAGAAGCAAGAAAAAATTTAAAAGAACATTGATTGATTTATTTAATCAATGAATATTTATTGAGCATCTACCACATAGCAGATATTGCTCTAGTTGTTGAGGATACAACTATGAACAATGACACAGACAAAATGTCTGCCCCTATGGAGCATGAGCATAAATTCTATTGAATCTTTTTAAGATGGCAATTGAAGAAAAATAAAACCAATTCCTATTTCAACTTCATTGGGTAGAAACAGATTATTACATTTATTACATTTATTAAAACCAGTATAAAAATCTCACATTATAGATTTGAAATAAAAATTTAAGCTGTTTTTCCCCCAGAATATGTTTGTAATTCATTGCATTAAGTCAGCTTTGACATGGTACTGCATTCTTGGAATTGCTCATTTTTCTGCATTGATCTTGCCTATACCTAAAAGGGCTGTCAGGAAATGGGTAGAAGAGGAGCATTTTCAGCTTTTTCCCTGCTTCTAGTTTATTAGGAGTTTAAAGATAATTTTAAGTCTTAAATAGTAACCTTCTTTTCAGCCACATCAGTAAATCATTTAGTTTTTACATCTCCCATGAAAACCTAGTGAGATTCACATATGAAATAAGAAGTCTAATGTTCCTTTTGAGATTAATTAATTAATTAATTTCCAGAAGTAGTATGTTTCTTTGTTTTTGTATCCTCATATTGGTTCCACTTAGTTGTCTTTGCCTACACCTTGGGATTATCTAACTATGGTGGAACAGTCAATATTCTTTGTTTTGTTTTGTTTCTTTCCTGAGTCACTTTGTCTAAATGAAAGTATTTGGTTGTTCGGTAGTTGCTCTTTAAACCACTTCTATACATTTTTGTGTATGATGTCATGGCTGTAAGTCAGTCATTTATTCCCCCTCAAAAAATGTCTTCTTGTTTTCTCTCACTATTTGGAGTCTAAAATTGGCCAACTTTCCAACGTTGCAAAGCTATGGATTTCTTGAATCTCTCTAATACCTTGCAATCTTGCTTGCTAACTGGCAGAGATTGCTTCTGAGCTCTTCTCTTTCTCATCCAAGAGAGATCAGTACAAACACATTCCCAGTAATACCATTGTATTGTGCCTTCTTTTCTTCATCCTATAATTGTATTTTGTCATTATCTGCTTCCAAGTATTCTGGTGACACTTTGACCATTTTTTTTTTTTTTGCCATTGCATAATGTTGATTGCCATCTTTTAAGCATACAAAACAGTGTTTCTGCTGTCCACACTTTGGCCTGTAAGCCAATGTTTACGGTTCCTTGTTTTTGTTGTTTTTAAGATATATTCTTCTTCTATAATGAATTCCAAAAAGAGGATGAAGAACACTTATATTTAATTCACATAAAAAATAACTAAGGAGGGGCTTGTTGGGGAAGAAAGTAAAAGTCCTATAGGCTGGGAATAATGGAAGGAAAGTTTGATATGAGAAAAATAGGCTCTACAGAGTAAACTGGGAAAAAATTTAGTCCAAGCCTATAAAGGATAAGAAAAAATGTTGGGCAGTTAAGTATTGCTTCACCTCTAATGTGTTTTGAGAGATAAAGAATGCATTTTCTTTTATATTAAAGGGTTGATGTCAAACTTTGTCATAGATGCAAAATTTCTCAAATATTGAACACTCAAACCTAGTTTCAGAAGAATTTTACATATAAACCAATGTGGTTCCTTTTTCAACTTAAAAATTCATTGTCATAATTTGTGGATGTAATAATACTGGCATAATTCTAATATAAGTGTGGTTTGTTGTAATATGATTAGATGTTTATAAAATTTACCAGGTATATCTTAGGAATATTTTCCCTTTATTACAATGTGTCTAGAGATTCCTGTCTTTTTTTCATGTCAAAAATAGTTTTGAAGTTAAATGGGAATAAGCAAGAAGTCAAAACTCAATTATTATATTTTTCTTCTTTCCCTCAAAAAGTCAGTACAAAAGCCACTAAGATGGTATTCTGTTCCTTTCATACCTATCTTTTGATTCATAGTCACATTAATTTTTTTCTACTTTTTCCCCAAAACAGAAATGCAAATGGATGGTCCAGAATGAGAGAGTAGGGAATAGTTAAAAGTGATTAGATGTTTCAACTTTCTGATGCTTGGACTGAAAATGTATGAGTTTTGGGTCAATTAGACCGCGGAATATATATTACATACCTGTTTCTGATCTTTGACTGAATTTCGTTCACCAAATCTTCCTTTGAATGTCTAAAGCACCAGAATAATGAAAACTAAAATTTGGAGCTAAATTTTATAGACTATTCTTAATATACCATATATTATACTGCATTTATACCTAGTTGAAATTGCCCAGTGCTAAGAGTTAATAGATCATGATAATTTTCTTGCCTCTGACAATAATTATATCTAGAATTCTTACAAATTACTTATTTTCCAGGTACTAAGTTTTATCTCTTAACATAAAGAAACTTCTGATTTTATTAATTTCAATTGCACTCTAAAGTTCTATTGTTAAATTTGTATTTGATTAGTTACATGTAACAAAATATTTTCTGTTTTATAATTAGTAAATTCTATGAAATATGAGCTCATTATTATAATCTTTTCCCAGTTAGTAGAAAGAACATTTGAACTTGCATGTTCACTTAAGCACACATTTCCTTGGATGAATTAGTTAACATCTCTAAATGTTATTTTCTCAGGTTTTCTTATCAGTAAGTAGGGATAATGGTATTATGCATTATAACCATGCAGACAAAATAATAAAATATTCACTCATAAACTGTAAAGCAAAAATGATGTATTTCTTTTCTTACAATATATTTGAAGAAGTAGGGTGGCTGTTCAATATTTATTTTTTTCCAAGATAAACATAAATAGCATCATATTTTAAACACGAGAGTTACTTGGAGAATGAGAGTGCCATTTGTAAGGTCATAGAATAGCTGTTTTAAAAAACAAGGGGAAGGTGCGCCTGGGTGGCTCAGTGGGTTAAAGCCTCTGCCTTTGGCTCAGGTCATGATCCCAGGGCCCTGGGATCCAGCCCCGCATAGGGCTCTCTGCTCAGCAGGGAGCCTGCTTCCCTTTCTCTCTCTCTCTGCCTGCTTCTCTTCCTACTTGTGATCTTTGTCAAATAAGTAAATAAAATCTCAAAAAAATAAAAAACAAGGGGAAGTGGTAAAATAATGATTACCCTGAAATACTTACATTAGCTTGTATTTTGAGGATATCAAAATACAATGGAAAGAGACAAAGATTGTCTTCATAAATAATGTTGCTTTTCCTAAATGTTATTTATAGTAACACCAAGAATATATTAAAAAGACTAAATAACACAGTAAATTTCTGACAACTTTTATAAAACGAATAATGGTTAGACATTTAAGATGGATAACTGGTTATCATTCTGAAAGCAGAAAGGCATATAGGTGAATACATACATATGTAGACATAAATAGACCTACATATAGTTAAGTATTCCAACACAAAAACACACAGTCTTGTGTGTACATGTGTGTATTTTAATCTATATTTGTTCTTTAAAATGGAGAAAATAATTAAGTGTTTATCTTTAAGGTGGTTGGACATTTATTCTAAGTTCTATGATTTTGAAAAGAGTATTGAAAACAAAGCATTATCTTTCAGGACTTTCTATTTCTCACAAATATCAAGGTATTTTAAGGTTTATAGATCTTTTTAAAGTAAGCAAGGTTTTCTTTTTTTCCTTTTTTTTTGTTGGCCACCATGAATTTTATACTGAAACATGACCCCACTTGAACCAAAGCTTATAAACTCTTTCCAATGCTCATTAAACCCTAAAGAGCTCAAACCGCCATTTTGTGATTTGAACTCCTTTTCTAGTTAATGTCTTTACAATTTATTGTCTTGCCCATATATCCTTTTGGATTAATAAATAATTCTTCTCTCATATTCTGACCCTTGTTTTCAGTATGATGCATGTAACAGATGAAGTGGGATGAGATGAGATGTTTCTTTATTTGCTTCTTAACTTTATATAGTATATTTCATATCGCATCATGTCTGAGGCTATCAGATAGGATTCAGTTCACAGAAGAAGTCAGAAATCTCTTCAAGTTAAATCAGTGTATTTGCTGTAACCAAATTTTACCCCATTCTTTAAACTATTGTGGTTTTAAAGAACAATTCTGCAAAGAAAACTATATATATTTTTTTAAAATGTACTTATTTGTCAGAGAGAGAGTAAGAGAGAGCGAGCGAGCACAGGCAGACAGAGTGGCAGGCAAAGGCAGAGGGAGAAGCAGGCTCCCTGACGAGCAAAGGAGCCCGATGTGGGACTCGATCCCATGACGCTGGGATCATGACCTGAGCTGAAGGCAGCCGCTTAACCAACTGAGCCACCCAGGCGTCCCAAGAAAACTATATTGATTGATGTTAGAGGACAACTTTAAAGTACTGAACTTAAGTTAAAAGTGGTTTTTCAATTAGGGAATGTTTGATAACTTGGTATAAAAAGCAAATGCATGAGAATCTAAATTAATGTTATTATTTTAATTTAATCCCTGGGTTTGTAAACCACTGCATATATATATCTTGATGATTACTTGTGATCTCTTTCTGTCAAATAAATAAAATCTTTAAAAAAAAGTAGACAAACTTTTGCATTGTAAGATTACAAAAGGAATGTTTAAAGAGGTATATTATAGAGTGTCATCAGCGTAAGAAAACAGTGAGGTTATAATAAATAAGAAATAGATTATATTATGGTAAAAAGATTGGTTTGCAGTGAAAAGAAAGTCAGAGCATATAAAATGGCTATTCAGTGTTGGAGTTTAAGAATGATCCATATCATTTCATACCATGGAATCTCTAGTCTAATCTTTCTGAAAGTCTTCCTAAACAAGGTGAGATAATGACAACCTCCTGCTTCTTGGCTTATCTTCCCATAAATACTGCTATCAAACTTAGAATATTAGTTGTCTCCAAACACTTGCTAACCCATTTAGTAACCACCTATTTTCAGCAAATATTGCTAGAGTGCTCAATTATCAGCTGTTAAATATCTGAACAGGAAGGGTCCTTTGGCTGGCCAGCTGCTAAACCATCCAGTTTCTGAGCTTATTTCATCTCAAATACATAGGAGGCCTGCCAATAGCATCTTATCTCAACACCCTTCAACCAGTCCTGATACCATCCTTTCAGTGGCCAGCTGTAGCATTTATAGTTAAACTGTTGCCAAACTAAAGGCCACAGAAAACAATGACTTGTGTGGGTTTTTTTTTTTTTTTGAACTTTTGTCTTTCCCAAGCTTTATCATCAATGTCATACTGCTCTGAGCTATTGCCAGCATGTTACAGATCTCCAGAAAGCTTTTGGAACTTGCTTTGTATTCATCATAGCTGGCGAATAATTGAAGCAATCCACCTGCTCTAGGGCTTGTCTGTCAACTTTGATCTGGTTGTGGCATGAGTGACACTTGCTTATTGTTGTAAATTTGGATACTGGTTTTCAGGCAAAGTGAGCAACATGTGCTTTATGATAGATCTCTGTAGGTCCTTTTGCTCTTGAAGTACAATTAAGTGTTATAGTTTCGAGTATTCATAACTGCATTTCTGTTTTATCTATAAACACTTGTTTTTAAAATGAAAATAAATTGAATTCTGCCTATAAAAGAAATAATGGCTAAGTGTCTAAAAACATTTATTGTGAAAACTGTATAAAAATTATCTATATCCCTGACATAAAATAACCACTTTAAATACCAAGTGTTATTTCTTACTTTTTTTTATCATGGGAGTTGCAAATGGATGTGTATATGAATGAAAATCTTTTTGGTTGCTATCTCTTACTTTAAATGCAGATATGGGATGTTACCATTTTGGTAAATTAGTATATATTTTTTTTTAATTTTTATTTTTTATAAACAAATTTTTATCCCCAGGGGTACATGTCTATGAATCGCCAGGTTTACACACTTCACAGCATAAATTAGTATATTTTTATGAGAAATATATAATAATTGTGAAACTAGCAAAAACATTAAAAATAAAAACAAAGCTAATGAATAATTATTAATATTTTTGTGGCATATTGCTCTAAGTTTTTCTATTGTCTATACTGTATACTTATTATAGTTTTAAAAATGGGGATAACAGGGGCGCCTGGGTGGCTCAGTGGGTTAAAGCCTCTGCCTTCCGCTCAGGTCATGATCTCAGGGTCCTGGGCTCGAGCCCCGCATCGGGCTCTCTGCTCAGTGGGGAGCCTGCTTCCTCCTCTCTCTCTGCCTGCCTCTCTTACTGCTTGTGATCTCTGTCTGTCAAATAAATAAATAAATAAAAATCTTTAAAAAAATGGGGATAACATATTAATTTTCCTTAATACATGCTTATAACATATAAACAATAGAAATAGATAATATGAGAAAAGCTAATAATCCCTTCTCTCTCTCTTTTTTTTTTTTTTTTTTGAAGATTTTATTTATTTGAGAGAGAGAGAGAGAGAGCATGTGCCAGTGGCAGGAGGAGCAGAGAGGGTGGGAGAAGGAAAGGGAGCTAACCTCCAACAGACTCTGAGCTGAGCTCAGAGCCCAACCTGGAACTCAATCCTGTGACCTTGACATCATGACCCGAGCTAAACCAAGAGTTGCCCGCTTAACTACTGAACAACCCAGGTGTCCCATTTTCCCTTCTCTTTAAGAGATGCTTCATGGAAAAAAAACCCAACAACAACATTTACTGTTCCTCTTCCACATGTATTTCTGTTTTTATAAATCAAAACAAAAATGTGCAGATAAGTGCTATTCAGGAACTTTTACTTAAAATAACATATTGTACAAAGTAGTTTAAACTTGCAGTTTTCATTTAAGAAGTGTATCATTTGTTCAAAGTTATTTTCTCATATATAATGTTAATATTATTTTCTCAATGAGTAATATATTTTGAAACTTTTTTTAAATGAGACATATAGTTTTATCTTCAGTGATGATCTTTGATTATTAAACTTTTGTTTGAAATTAAGAGCATTTATAATTTTTATTTTATAAACAGTGACAATGAGCACTATGATTCAAAGTGTTAGTAGTGGGTATTGATTTATTTATTAGGATAGGCTAGAACTGAAATTAATGATCAAAGAATATAAAGTTTAAAAAATTTTTATATGGTCTCTTGCTTAACAGAAAGAAAATTTATACTTCAACCATTTTAAATATAATATGTCCATTTTGATATAGATTATGATACTATTTTATGTTATAAATGTATACTTCTGTTTCAGAGGTAACTTTTTTTATAACTTATTTAAAAATGCCTGTGTATAAACGTAGTGATCCGAAGGGGCACATGCACTCGAATGTTTATAGCAGCAATGTCTACAATAGCCAAACTATGGAAAGAACCTAGATGTCCATCAACAGATGAGTGGATAAAGAAGAAGTGGTATATATACACAATGGAATACTATGCAGCCATCAAAAGAAATGAAATCTTGCCATTTGCAACGTGGATGGAACTAGAGGGTATCATGCTTAGTGAAATAAGTCAATCGGAGAAAGACAACTATCATATGATCTCCCTGATATGAGGAAGTGGAGATGCAACATGGGGGGTTGGAGGGGTAGGAAAAGAAGAAAAGAAACAAGGTGGGATCGGGAGGGAGACAAACCGTAAGTGACTCTTAATCTCACCAAACAAACTGAGGGGTGCTGGGGGTCGGGGGGTCGGGAAAGGGGGAGTGGGGTAATGGACATTGGGGAGGGTGTGTGCTATGGTTAGTGCTGTGAAGTGTGTAAACCTGGCGATTCACAGACATGTACCGCTGGGGATAAAAATACTTTATATGTTTATAAAAAATAAAAAAATTTAATAAAAAAAAGAAAAAAATGCCTGTGTATAATCAGTTTTCAAAATATTTTACAGTAATATGCAAAAAGTTAGAAAAAGTACTTGAGAAAATTACTATAATTGCATTTGTAAATTCATATATAATTTATATATTTAATTTTAAGTAGATATATAAACTTGATCCTGTGATCAATGCAAATAGATAGACATATGGGGCCACCCAGGGGTGATCAGCTCAGGTCATGATCTCAGGGTCCTGGGATCGAGCCCCACATAGGGCTTTCTGCTCAGCAGGGAGCCTGCTTCCCGCTCTCTCTCTGCCTGCCTCTCTTCGTACTTGTGATTTCTGTCAAATAAACAAATAAAATCTTTTAAAAAAAGTAGACAGACATATGTATATATAATTTGCCACTTTGTAAATGTGGAATTATACTCTAAAAACTATTTTATGATTAGAGAGCAGTAATCAGTAAAACAATTTAGTTGATAAATGATATTAGGAAAATCCATTGACTTTTTAATATATTCATATGCTTCATGATAAAAAATTAATTTCAAGTTGATTTTAAATATTTAAATATAAATAAGCAAAAACTTTAAAGTAATTAAAAGAAAATAATTTTATGACTTTCACAGATTATATTTTCTTAAAATATAAAATGTAAAAAACCAATATTGTAAAGGGAAATAACGGTATGTGCAGCTACAGAAAAATTTAAAATTTAGATATGATTTAAAATCCCACTTGAAAACATAAAACAAATGTGTTGTTGAAAGCTTATGGATAATGAAATTTATATATTGATATGAGAATACAAATTATTGCTACCAAATTAGAGCACAATTTGACAGTCTCTAATGCAATTTATAAGACACATATTTTAAGGCATACTTAGGAATTCTACCAAATCTAAGAATTCTACTTTAAGTATCAGTCTTAAAAAAGCACTCATATGTATGCCAATGTGGTTATATAAAGAGTGACTAGCATTTTGTATGACCAAGTGGTAGAAATCAGTATAATGAAAAAACATGAATCATATGATGAAGTAGTAGTAATTTTCCCTTTGTTATGAGGAGGGACACCTCCATCTTTTATGTGGATCTAACCAAGGAAAGATGGATGTAAATATTATTGTTGTGGGGCGCCTGGGTGGCTCAGAGGGTTAAGCCTCTGCCTTTGGCTCAGGTCATGATCTCAGGTTCTTGGGATCGAGCCCTGCATCAGGCTTTCTGCTCAGCAGGGAGCCTGCTTCCTCCTCTCTCTCTGCCTGTCTGCCTACTTGTAATCTCTGTATGTCAAATAAATAAATAAAATCTTAAAAAAAATTATCTGTTGTAGGTGTTCAATTGAGAGACATGTTATTTAATTTAATAATGCTTATTTATCCTTTAAATTCATTTCTTTGACAATCTCACTACAATTTATCTGTTTCACTTCACTGAGGAAGAGCAATTTAAGTAGTAGCAGACATTATCTTTGTGAAAAACAATAAATATGCTTTGCCTGTGAACCTTTAAAAGTAAGTGAATGTCTTTTCAGACAATTGTGTTATCTGGAATTTACATCTACCTTTCTCTACATTTTGGAGAAGGAAGAGAAGTTATAGCACTTTGTGGTTGGTGTTTCCCCACGTTAATGTTATAAATACTGATTTCTACAGTTTGAGTAAATAGGATTCCCAAGTATTATGCTATAATAGTTTGCCCATTCATTTTGTTAATTTGGTACAAAAAGCTATATGTTTGTTTACATATTTTCATGTTTTGTTTCTCCCTAAATGTGATAGTAATGTCTCAAGTTTTATCCCAAGAGTTAAGGAATCTTTTTCCTGTTAATTTCAGACATTCCAAGTAACTGGTTTCAAAAAAAACATATATGCAAACACTCATAGAATTTGTTTATTACCTCTATACATTGATACACTGCTTTATATGATTCTTATTTATAGTTTTATTGTATGCATATTGCATTTGTTTTTCTATTTATTCTTTAGTGTACTTTAAAAATATAATCTCTCTGTACATTTAAGAAAATGAAATCAATTATTATCAACTTGTTAAAATTTCTTCTTTTTAATTTTTTTTTAAATCTTGGCATACATATATTTCTATGGCATGTGAATGATTATATGAGAACTTTCTCAGTATTGTAAAAGCCCTGATGGATTTCCTCTCCAAGTACCATTTTGGAGGCAATAAAATTTAAGTCAGATATTGAGTGTGAGCACCTGACCTCATTTGTAAAGCTATTACACGACCTTGGATAATCAACCTATTTACTTTTATTTTCTGTTGTGAAATTTAAAAATACTAGTAACCTCAAAGAAATGTAGTGAATATTGATAGAATAGTGTTCTAAAGGCACTTTAAGATCTTTTGTATAAGCAGAAAATATTCTTATTTGTGAAATGAAATGTGATTTGTAAAATATAATTTGAATATTATTCTATGATGGGATATTTAAGAGAAATTATAATACTCCCTTACATTTATATAAAGATTTAAAATTTTACTAAGTATTTTTTAATATAATATTTCATTTTATAGCTTTATTTCCTTTTTTTGTTATTCAGTGATAGTTCTTTGAACAAAAATTTGAAAAACATACAGACAAACCTAATAAACAAAACCTTAGTATTCATTTCCCAGGTATAACCACTGATTCAGTCACATTTGTGTATTTTAAGACACTTAACTAATTATTCCAAATTGAATGTTTAAAAATATACCTTTTAATTGAAAATATTTATTATGTTAAGAAATAGTTATAAACAAAATGTAATAAAACTAACTCTAACCCTAATTGCAGATTGAGATCTTACAGTTATCCCTAAAGCAAAAAAGAAAGAAAGAAATTGAGGGAGAATTAAGGGTAAGAGGAAGAGAGACAGAGAGTGAAGGGAGGGGGGAGGGAGGAAAAAGAGTGAGGGGAGAAGAAAGAAAGAGAAAGACAAAAAAGAGAAAGACAGGAGAGCAGAAAGGAGAGGAGAGAAGAGAGGGAGGAGGAAGGAGGAAATTTGTAAAGCAGCCAGGTATTGACAACACCATTTAGGAAAGGTGTCTTCCATAGTATAACTGATTTAATATGCAGCATTTGGAATTAGACACTGCTCTAAAGCCACTGAAGGCATTTGTGAGTCTTTTTTGAGTTTATAATAAAGATTATGAATGATCATCTGAGCCCACCCCTCAAAGCATCAAGTTTCAGTGCTCTAAAGGCATTTGGCATATTCTTATTGACTTATAGACCATGGAAATAATGACAGAAAGAAAGAGATTTGAATACATTTATTGCAGCTCTCCACAGTGGTCTAATAACTTGACTATAGAGTGGGGCTTTGGGGCCTGTTAGTGGCAAAGCTGTGGAAAAAAGTAAAGTCACTTTATTTTAAGCTACCGGAAAGTTTAATAGTGTTGGATTACTAGTGCGTTAACTCATCTCTACCATAAATTTTCAGTCTACTAAACAGGAAGAAGATGGTGTGGATTCATGTAAGATGAAAATAATAAATCCAAGTGATTCTTTTCTATTTTTTAGTCGCTCTTGGGAGGTTTTTTGCACAGAAGACAATTTCCTAAGAAGCTGCCAACCAAAGAAGGTTTTTAATAAAAAATTGAGTTTTATGGTCAGCTAAAATTGAATATTAAGTAATTTTGTCTTTAAAATACCAATGACAAATGTTCCTGGTAATGCTAACAATATAAACAGCGACTTTAATAGATCTCACATTTATTGGGTCATCATACAGATATTGTATAAAATGTTTTATATACATTTTCTCATATCCTCCATACAACTCTATGATGTAGATTTGGTCATTATGCTCCTCCACAGATTGTAAAACTCAGCCGTAAAAAGATGAAGTACCTTAAAGAACAGATCCAATAAGCACTAGATCTTGGATTTCAACCCAGAGTATTTAATTCCAGAGCCTATTCTTTGAAATACTAATCTCCCAATCTCATTAATTTAAATTAAATGAGCCACAGATTAATGAAGAGATATTACTTTGGACATTAATGTGAAGAAGGATTACATTTTAGAAATATTCTTTGTGATTTTCCATTCCCTGAGTTCTAATTCATCTCTCTCCTTGCCTTCTACAACATTAATTTTTGCCTAAACAATGGTACTGTTACTGTGCTTCCTCTTAAACCAGTCCTAGACATGGACATATTTTACTCTTCCATCTTCAGGTTAACTGGACAACTAAGGCAATGAAGTAAAAATGTTCATATTATGTGATGTAATTTTCAATACATATAGTCTCAAAGAGATTTATATATTAAAGGAAAAATTGGGCTCAAAAAATGGACATGATGCCATATATTCAATTATTTTTTCTTTGCATTGTAGGAAATCCAACAAGTAACACTATATTAACTGTTCAAGTTGAGATCCATTGAAAACATAGAGGAGACAGAGAGATGGAGATGGGTATATGAGTTTTATTACTGAGTAGAAATGAAACAATTTGCTTAGATTTGTGATGGTTACAATGGCTTATCCATACATCACCAAGAGTAAAGATCTTTTATTCACATGGGCATTGGCAAAGCTAAAGCCTGCAGGCTTTGTGCTCATGACACGTCTATGGTCACATGGCACTTAGACGTGGAAGATAGGAGATACAAAAAGAGGGAGAGAAGGGTAAGGGGCTGAGCAACAACTTCAGTCTCTTTTTTAAAAGCCCCAACCAGATCTTGTGCTGGCCTTTTGAGAGAATGTGGAGTGAGTGAGTGTATGGGGGGGGGGTTGGGGGTTGGGGGGGTCCTTGTAATTTGTCAGAGGATGCCAGTAGGGTAGGAGAAAAGAGTGGTAGTAGTACTTTCCTATGAAGTGAAATGAAATGAAAAATAAGAAATTATATTTCCTTATTCAATGTTTATTTTTTATTATAGAAAGTATAATCATACAAAATATTCTCATCTTACAATGTTTAAAACATTTACACAAAAAGAAGAAAAATATTTCTGTGATGTTTTATTTCTATATATATTATTTCAACAGAAAAACAATTTTTATATTAACTTTGTCTTTTCTCTTGTTTATTTTTTTAAATATCAAATCATTACATATGTACTATTATATTGTCTTGTCTCTCTCCCTTTCTTTCTGAATCTCTCACAACATGCATGTCAACACACAGGTCATAACAATTTTTTATGATACTGTATCTTACTCCCTTGTGCTTTCTTTATTGCTGCATTCATAAACCATTTCAAGGGTTTTAGTAAACCTTTGCAAGGACATTTTATTTCTTTCTAATCTTTATTCCCAGGTATCACCTTATGGTTAATAGGCTTTTAATAAGTATTTTGGTCATTTGGATAACCTTCTTGTGTAGCACTTCTTCAAATCTTGTGCTTATTTTTCTTTGCTTTGTCTGTAATTTCTCATTGAATTATATATATTTTTTAAAGATTGTATTTATTTATTTGACAGAGAGAGATCACAAGTAGGCAGAGAGGCAGGCAGTGAAAGAGAGGAGGAAGCACACTCCCCGCAGAGGAGACAGCCTGATGTGGGGCTTGATCCCAGCACCTTGGGATCATGACCTGAGCTGAAGGCAGAGGCTTTAACCAACTGAGCCACCCAGGTGCCCCTGAATTATATTTCTTTATATAATTCTAATGTGAACTTCATGTCTTAGATATTTTCTCTGACTCTATAGCTTCTCTCCACAATCTTACAGTGTCATTTAATAGACAAATTTTAAAATTGTAATGGAATCCACTTGAGCAACTTTTAATTCTTTAATGATTAATTGTTTTTAAGAAGTCATTGCTGTTTTAATACTATTAAATTACACTTTCATGTATCCTTCTAGAAGTTCTATTGTTTTGCTATTTTCACAAGCTAACTGAAATTATTTTCTGTGTAAGATATATTGTAAGAATTAAGTTTACTTATTATTATTACTACTTTTTTATTTGTCCATATATATATATATATATATTCAACTGACCTAGCACAGATTATTAAAAATACTACACTTTGGGGGCTCCTGATGGCTCAGTTGGTTAAGCATCCAACTCTTGATTTTGGTTTAGGTCATGATATCAATCCCCATGTTGGGCTCTGTTCTGGCCATGAAACCTGCTTGAGATTCTCTCTCCCTCTCCCTCCTCCCTCTCCTTCTCTCTCTCTCAAAAACAAAACAAACTAAACAAAAACTATGCTTGTCCACTATCTTAAGCAGGAAATAAACAAGTGCTGGATGTTATTTCTTGTTTACATGTCAGATCATTTTCTATTTTCTCCCTCTAATTAGTATTACTTTAATATAAATCTTGATGTCTGGTAAAGAATGTCAGGGTGCCTGGGTGGCTCAGTGGGTTAAAGCCTCTGCCTTCGGCTCAGGTCATGATCCCAGGGTCCTGGGATCGAGCCCCACATGAGGCTCTCTGCTCAGTGGGGAGCCTGTTTCCCCCTTCTCTCTCTCTGCCTGCCTCTCTGCCTATTTGTGATCTCTGTCTGTCAAATAAATAAATAAAATCTTAAAAAAAAAAAAGAATGTCTTCCCACTTTGTTCTACCTCTTAAGGCATATGTGAGGCATCTTTGACCCTTTGTATTGCTAGATACATTTTGGAATTTTCATTTCCACTGCCCCACAAAACATTTGAGAGACTTTTTTTTAAAGGTTCTACTTATTTTTTAGAGAGAGAGCATGAGCCGGGGTTGGGGGAGGCAGCAGGATAGGGTCAAACAGATTCCCTGCTGAGCAGAGAGCACAATGTGGGCCCAATCCTAGGACACTGAAACCATGACCTGAACCAAAGTCACACTTAACTGACTGAGCTATCCAGGTGCCCTGCATCTGTCTTCAGCCCAGGGCATGAGCAGTGGGGAGTCAGCTGCTTCTCCTCCCTCTCCTCCACCCCCTACTTGTGCTCTCATGTGCTGTCTCACACTCCCTCTTGCTCTCTTGTGTGCTCTCCCTCTCTCAAATAAATAAATAAATTTTTTTTAAAAAAAGATGCAAAAATCCTCAACAGAATACTAGCAAACTGAATTCAGAATACATATTTAAAAAAATCTTTCACCACAATCAAGTGGGATTTATTCCTGGGATGCAAAGATGGTTTAATATTGGCAAATCAATAACATGATACATTGCATCAATAAGAGAAGGGATAAAAATAATATGACTATTTCAGTAGATGAAGAAAAGGATTTACAAAATACAGTATCAATTCATAATAAAAACTCTCAACAGTGTAGGTTTAGAAGGAAAATACCTCTACATAATAAAGGCTGTATATATATATATATATATATATATATATATATATAACCAAAAAACAAAAAGCACCTCACTGCTAATATTGTATTCAATGCTGAGATACTGAGAGCTTTCCCCCTAGGATCAGCAACAAGAAAAGTATATTCGCTGTCATCACTTTTATTCAACATAGTACTAGTAGTTCTAGCCACAGCAATCAGATAAGAAAAAGGAATAAAATGCATCAAAATTGGTTAGGAAGAAGTAGCTTTCACTATTACAGATGACATGATACTCTATATAGAAAACCTTGAAGACTCCACCAAAAAACTACTAGGACTGATAAATGAATTCAGTAAGGTTGCATGATACAAAATCAATGTATAGGAATCCATTGTATTTTATACAGTAATAATGAAGCAACAGAAAAAGGAATTAAGAAAGCAATCCCATTTATAATTGCACCAAAAATAATAAAAGACCTAAAAATAAACTTAATCAAGGAGGTAAAAGATCTCCATTCTGAAAACTATAAAACATTGATGAAATAAATTGAAGATCACACAAAAAATGGAAAGCTATCCCATGCTCATTAATTGGAAGAACAAATATTCTTAAAATTTCCACAAGACCCAAAGCAATCTACAAATTTAATATAGTCCCTTTCAAAATACCAAAAACATTTTTCACAGAACTAAAATAAGTAATCTTAAAATTTGTATGGAACCACAAAAAAAAAACACCAAATATTAAAAACAAAAAACAAAACAAAAAACCTTGAAAAGGCAAACCAAAGCTGGGGCTATCACAATCCCAGATTTCAGGGTATACTGCAAAGCTGTGATAGTCAAACAGTATGGTACTGGCAAAAAAATAGACACATAGATCAACAGAAGAGGTTAGAAAGCCCAGAAACAAACCCATGATTATATGGTTATTTAATCTTTGATAAAAAAAGGCAAGAATATGCAATGGAAAAAAGTCTCTTCAACAAATGGTGCTGAGAAAACTGAACAGCTACATGAAAAGTAATGAAAGTGGAACACTTTCTCACACCATACACAAAATTAAACTCAAAATGGGTTAAAGACCTAAATGTGAGACCTGAAACCATAAAAATCCTAAAAGAAAGCACAGGCAGTAATGTCCTGACCTCAACCAAAGCAGCATTTTTCTAGATATGTTTCCTGTGGCAAGGGAAGCAAAAGCATAGGTAAACTATTGGGACTACATGAAAATAAAAAGCTTCCGCACAGCAAAGACAACAATAAACAAAACTAAAAGGTAACCTGTGGAATGGGAGAAAATATTTACAAATAACGTATCTGATAAAGGGTTATTAGTATTCAAAATATATAAAGAACTTTACAACTCAACAAGAAAAAATCTCACAAATAATCATATTAAAAATGGGCAGAAGACATGAACAGATATTTCTCCAAAGAAGATATACGATGGTCAACAGACACATGAAAAGATGTTCGACATCACTAATCATCAGGGAAATCCCAAATCAAAACAAGGAAATACCACCTCACACCTGTCAGAATGACTCAAATCAAAAACATAAGAAAAAAACAAGTGTTGCAAGGATTTGGAAAAAAGGAGGTTTTTCCCTGTGCTGGGAATGCACAGTTGTGTAGCCAGTGTAGAAAACAGTATGGAGGTTCCTCAAAAAATTGAAAATGGAACTACCCTACAATCCAGCAATGGCACTACTGGGTATTTACCTAAAAATATGAAAACACTTATACAAAAGGATATATGCACTCCTATGCTTATTGCAGTGTTATTTACAATAACCAAATTATGGAAGCCACCTAACCATCTATCAACAGAGGAACGGGTAAAGAAATGGTGTATACACACACATACACACACACACACACACACACAAATATTATTCAGCTACAAAAAAAGAAAAATCTTCCAGGTCCAACAACATGGATAGAGCTAGAAAGTATAATGCTAAACAAAATAAGTCAAAGAAAGACAAATGCCATATGATTTCACTCATGTGGGATTTAAGAAAAAATGAAGAAATTCAGTGAAGGAAAAGAGACAAACCAAGAAACAGACTCTTAACTATAGAGAACAAACTGTTGGTGGGGTGGGGGGTGGGTGAAATAGGTGATGGTAAAAAAGAATACATTTATCATGATGAGCACTAAGCAATGTACAGAATTGTTGAATCTCTATTTTGTATACCTGAAACTAAAAGAACACCATTTGTTAATTATACTGGAATGAAAATAAAAACTAATAAAAGTACAGTTGATTTTTGTATATTAACCTAGTATTCATCAACCCTTGCTGACTTATTTTAATATTTTTGTAGGTTTGATTTTTTAAAATTTTCACAATTTATACAAATAATGATAGTTTCATTTCCTCATTTCTATCACTTGCCTTATCTTTTTATTATTTCACTGGTTACACCTTTTAATAAATAAAAATGGTAATATTGCACATTACTAAAACATTCCCAATCCAGAAGAACTTTATTTTTACATTTTAGTATTAAATGTGAAGTAGCAGTATAAATGTCATCTATTCATCTATTTTATCTATACTCTTTCAGATTGATTAATGAACTCTTTCTAGTTTCCTAAAGTTTTATCATAACATTTTTTTAGAAAATCTATTGATCTAATCATTTATATGGTCTTCTTTGTTCTGTTAAGTAGAGAATTATATTGATTGGTTTTTAAAAATGTTAAACCAAACTCATAACTCTGAAAAATCAAATTTGATTAAAATGCATAATCTTTTTGTATGCCCTACTGATTTTGCTAAGATGCTTTGAATCTATGTTTGCATCTGTGGATTGTTCAAATTTCTGATATCCTTACTAATTCTATGTTGTTTCTTCAGTTTTTACAAGAGCAGTTTTAATATTTCCCATTGATTTGGAGTTTCTCTCTCATTTTTGTCCACCTTTGGACAAAAATGACTTTATACTTTGAGGACTACTACTAAAAATATACAAAATTAGTAATGTTATATCTCCTTATAAATTATGTTATTTAATCATTATCAAATATTTCTTTTTATCCCTAGTAATATTTTGTGATGATATCACACTTCTAAATTGCAATTATTATTGGTTTGGTTACTTGCCAAAACCTTTAATATATGTGCATGGTTAAGACTACAAGATCTTTCTAAGATCAAGGCAAAAAATCCTTTAAAATTCTCTGTGCACTTAAGGGTAAATTCCATAAAATGGAATTCAGAAACCTTCCATAATCATCCATAAATTTAGCTGTCTAACTTTATCTTCCATCATGCCCATCTAATGTTATACGGTTCTATTTCCCCATCTTGCTTCTAATATATGTCTCCTACCTTGAAACCTCTCTCCAAAGAGTCTGCATTAAAAACAATTGACAAAGGATTCCCATCCCACTTCCACCTTCTCCAAAAAGTTTTCCTGTGATTTCATACACTTTGGTGTATTACCCAACTATTTCCTGACTATTGAGGAGTTCAGCCCTTTAGCAAAAATCCCATATGTAATTTTTTAGGTCTAGCCATAGGCAATTATTAAAGATTTACCTGGCAGGCCTTACGAGGGGGAACTGCTCTCCCCACACTACACTGGGTCACAACCAATGTATTGCAGGCTATGAAGGGAGTTGTAGTCAAGAACTCAGGTCCACCTAGAGGCCATGCTTTCATGCATATCTGCAGTTGTAACCTACATGCCTCCATTTGGAGGTCTCCTAATTGGGGACCTTGAAAACACATTGTCTCCATTTTGAGACATTCAGTATTTAGTACTTTTCTAATTCTACCTCATCCCTTCCTCTCCCTTGACCCTCAGTCCCTGGCCCCTGACACTGCAAAATGACTAAAGCCTTTTGTTTGGGCTTCCTCTGTACTGAGAATCCCCCATGTTTGCCTTGATCAACCAGATCCCTATCCAGTGCTTTTCTAGGGGGAAAGCTGACACTTTTGTCTATGTACTATCTTGCTTGTACTATTACATAAAGTGATGAGACTTGACAGTTACTTTTAATTTGGTTTGCTCTCTTAATCAATTATTCCAATACCTGGCAGCTCAGTTTCTTTAGCTTGGCTCTTAAGAAATATAACGTAACTTTTTACTTGCATCTTCTTGTTAGGAGACTAGAACGTCCATCTCCTAAGTTACCTGGCCTACATATTTTCTTATTTGTAAGACTCATATCAAATACCAACTCACCTACAAAGACATCACTATTTATTATTGACTATACTTTCATGTTAGCCCTGTCAGTCTATTCTATGTACACAGAGAAAGAATATATATAATTATAACTAATATAATGACAATCATATAGCATATAATTATATAATATAGATTACATATAATTATATAGTATATAATTACATTTATATGGTCTTCTAGTTTGCATAGTCAATTACATAGTGGCAAATATAGCACCTGATGCAAAGTGGACACTCTTTAGAGAAAGAATGTGTGAAAAATGCTCAAATGAATGAGAAATAAATGTCATCATCTAGAGTATTTTTTAAAACTTTTTTAAGTGTTGTATTAAGTGTAAATTAAAAAAAAACAGAATCTGATGATATGACATTTAAATTGGGATAACTAGAAAAATAAATGAACAAGATCCACCATTGTTTAGGTCAAACATGTTTTAGCTAATTAGGTTATCTTTGAAATAATAATTCGAAGCAAATGTTGTAATGCACATGGAGGTATTAAATATCTAATTCAAATATATAGTTGTTCTGCAACCATAAAACTGAGTTGAAAAAAAAGGCTTAAATAACTTTCTAAAAACATAACTTTCTCTGAGAAAAAGCATAACAATTCCTTCATAGGATGATAAAAGTTCCTGGTAAACATTGACCACTATGGTGGTTAGCTTCAGAAGTTATGCATACATGCATTACATATCACACACATGCACACACACACACACTCTCTTATACTTTTACATTTTGACTTTATCCAACTTGATAGTAAGAAAAAAATTATGATAGAAATGATCTTTCCCTTACAAAAATTGCCAATAAAAATAGGTTTATTTTTATTTCAGTGTCGATGTGTCTGCATGTGATTCCATTTGGAGATAATGACAGTACAACTTTAAAGACCAAACAATAAGCTGAGGAAGATGAAGAGAGTTAAGGGCCAAACTGTAAGTATTCCTGTTTCTAGACTTCTTGTTATTTAAGATAAACATTCATATTCTATAAGCTACATTTATTTGAAATTTTTGTAATTTACATCCAAGATCATCTTATAAGGCAGATTACCCTGTGGTTTTAAGGAAAAAAATATTTCTTAAGTTAGCACAGAAGCCAGTACTGCAGTCACAAATTGTATATGTGCAAGGATACTGAGTAATGAATATGAAACTGACATGGTTGTTCCTATGTAGACCCTTAACTAGTTACTCTGATTATAGTTCTGTTTCTCCAGAACTCCTACCTTGAAACCTCTCTCCAAAGAGTCTTCATTAAAAACAATTGGCAAAGGATTCCCATCCTACTTCACCTTCTCCAAAAAATTTACCTGTGGTTTCATACACTTTGGTGTATTACCCAAACTATCCCATTATTGTTTTCTAGAAATTCTTTTATATTTTGGAGTCACGACTACTCACTCCACCTATTTACAGTGCCATTTTGAATCTATCTCTTTTGGTATATGTTCATGGTCATTTTAACGAGATAAATGAATAAAAGGGAGGGAAGTATGTAAGTGCAGGTAATGAATGTCAAAGAAAAATTGCATTAGGTGGTAGGACTTTATTCAAAATTATTGCAAGAGGGGAGAGAGATTGAGGTGAGCTTTCTTGACGAGTCCATTCAAAGTAATGGCTCCTAGGTTCTTGAGTAGATATTTCTAGGTTATAGAAGATTTACATTACAAAGGAACAGAGAAATAATTTATAAATGTAACTTTCTAAAGTCAATGCTCTAAAACAAGGGAGGTGAGGTGCCTATTTTCAGGGAGAAACCTGTCTGAATTTTTAACAAATGAGAAATTTAAAGTTATCAAGATTACTATGTTGATCAGAATATCAGAATTAGTATTTCTAAAACCTTTCCAATAATTCTTATACATGGCTGGATTAAGCACAACAACACAACTGTGATCTTCATAACAGTTTAATTCAAACTTGTGACTAAAGTAAACTTAAATTGTTTCTCTAACTCCATTGCCACTATGTTCTTACTTTATAAAAGAAATTCACTTTTACCCCCATCCACAAATAATTCTAATTGTTTTCGGCATATGTTTGTATTATTTTATGTTTGGTGTTCATCATATTGCAGAATAAATTAATGCCAGAAAATTTATTATTTTAATTATAAAATTCAATAACACATAGTCACACCAAGAAAACCACCAAGATATTTCCCATATGTGAGGACAATGCTAATCTGGGCTCTGTTAATGTAAAATTAAGACATTTTGTTATGGGTGGGCCATTAATTTTGGGCTCCTAAGCAAATAAGTAGGGAGAAGTTATTCATTCTTCTGATTATAGTGGTGGGCCCTCAGAGTGTCTAAGGAACTTCCATTTCTCCAGAGTTAATGGCCCTCTCAGAGATTACTGGGAGGGAAGGTGACTGAACACTACAATCTAGTGAAACCCATGTATTAGATGAAATAGAAGGGCTTCTCCCACTCAAGCAGAAATAGAAGAACACAGGCAACTATTTTACAGCTACTGTTGTATCTAGGGAATCACTTCTGATGACTTGCAGTAGAACAATCAAAACAAAACAAAACAAAACAAAACAAAATGTGCTTGTGGACCCTTCAGCTCCAGCCTCTGCTGCTGCATAACAAAGTGCTGGATACCACCAGGACTCAGTTTAAGGACCCTCTTCCCTGCCTCTAACACTTGAGCTAAATTAATGGATCTCAGCTAAATTAATGGATCTCACCTGCTTCAGCAATGCCCCTGAGTCTTGCCTAAAAGGTTTAATCCAATTTCACAAGGAATCTAGAGCATCTACAATTTTCAGATGGGATCACTAGTCAGATGGTTGTGATAAAAAATGGATGATTTGTGTGAGATCGGCATTGCTAATGTAGGCAGAAAAAAAGTAGGAAATGGCTTTTGTTCATCAACTGTTCACAGATCTGGCCTCTGGTTGTATCACTACAGGGCACTGTTAACTCATGATAAAGTTTTTCATATTAAAGTTAAGACAGTTGATATTGATTAAGACAGGTATTTTTTCTCTGTTAAACCAGTTAATACTTTTTTCCCCCCAGAATTTATTAGTAGGACTTTTCATTTATCTTATAACTATGCTTTTATTAATGTAATAGTATTTATCATGTTAATTCTGTTTCATAATTCTAGAACACTAATCTATTTTGTCTGTTTAAAATACTGTTTTTTCAAAAATATATTTTTCAAAGAAGCATAAGAACAAGTTTATCTAAAGCATATTTGTTCTCTTCAAAATGAATTGAATGTATAATGCCACTAATATCACATTGATTTCACATAAGTTTACCCTTGAACCATATAGAAGTTAGGAGATCTGTACCCCATGTAATTGAAAAACTATACGTAACACTCAACTTCCCCAAAACTTAGCTACTAATAGCCTACTGTTGACTGGGAGCCTTACCAATAACATAAGCAGTTAACACATATTTTGTATGTTATATGTATTATATAATATTTCCTTAAAATAGAGAAATTTTTTGAGAAAATTATAAGAGAAAATATATTTACAGTACCCTACCATATTTATTGAAAAAAAAAAAAAACCCACATATAAGTGAACCCATGCAATTTTAACCCATGTTAAAGGTCCATTGTATTGTGGAAATATATATTGTGTAAGAGTTAGTTTCTCATAAAAAATTTGATACTCTAACTTAGAGATTAAAAATAGGTAAATATTACTTGCTCCACCAATTTTTAAAAATTTTAAAATCCAGTGTTGCACCCCTAGTAGAATACCCAGTAACCATGTATGACTAATGAGCATTTGAAATGTCCTTAGTACAAATTGAGATGTTTGTAAGTGGAAAATACATACTGGATTTTAATAACTCAGTGTAAAAATAAGCAAAATATCATGATTTTTATATTAATTGCATGATAAAATGATAATATTTTGGATATGTTGCACAAAATATTATTAAAATCAATTACTTTTTTTCTTTACCTTTTTATGTGATTACCAGAATATTTAAAAATACATATGTGACTTGTATCATAATTGAACAGTGTTGTCCTAATACCTTGGGAAGTTGAATTTTGCCTTTAATGTCAATATACTAATTTGTTGGACTTTGAATACCTAAATTAAATATGGGTTATAAAAAGGACAAAACCACAGTCTCAGAATCATTTCTCATGATAGATCAACACAGGGGCACCTGGGTGGCTCAGTCAGTTAAGCATCTCCTTTCAGCCCTTGTCATGATCTCAGAGTCCTGGGATGGAGCCCCAGGAGCCTCATCAGGCTCTCTGCTCAGTAGGAACCTGCTTCTCCCTCCCCCTGCCACTTCCCCTGCTTTTACTCTCTCTGGCTCTCTGTCAAATAAATATATAAAATCTTTTAAAAAAAGGAAAATAAATCAGAAATATCACCAAATTGTCAGTTTTCAATATTTTTTATCTATGAAAACATCTACTTCATGTAGTTCAACTTTTGTATCCTTTATCTTTTTACTTTGATTTAAAAAATCATTGGTATTTCTCTTTTAATATCAAATGGCCATGAATATCTCCTTCTTACCTCACAGCATTCAATCTAATTCTTTCTGTATCAGTGCTCAAAATTCCAATTTTTATAAGAGATTTATTCATGACAATATGTTGACTGGGTCAGAATCTGTCTAAATTTATTTTTTTAAATTATGCAATAATTCCTGTATGGTTCTTTGAAGTCTACTGTCATGAAGACGAGAAAGTTTAGGGTCTATCTTAATAGTCTCAGAATGTTGGGGATATTGAGATATATACAGTGATGCCCCTTCATTTTAACTGGGAGAGGAGTTAATTTTTATCTATTCTAATTAGAATAAGTCTATCTGATATACTGTATGTCCCATGAGCTGTAAGTAGGGAGAGATCATTGAAATTAAGAGGGAAAAGTCATATGAGTGAGGTAATATGGTTATGTGAGCCATAAAAGAAGACAGGGTCCGAATGTAAAATTAAATAATATTTCTTGTTGTAAGGTGCATCTCTGGACAACTGTTCTTTGATCTGACTCCCTTTAAAATTATGGTATAAATGAAATAAGCACACCATTCTTGGCCCAAGAGCTCTGCTATGGATAACTTTTCTGAAAAAGTTAACTTTGAGGAGACAGGAAAGAGTTTCCATGCTGGGGATAAAGAGAAAAAAAGAGTACAGAGATTGACAGATTGGGCAAGCCCAGATAGGACAGAACCATTGACAGTGAGCAGAGCAGGGAGCTGGCAAACAAGGTGAACATGGGAAAAAAAATTAAAAATTTACAAGCAGCATGTCTGTGTATAAATGGTAATTCCCCTGTCTCAGAAACGTCCAAAGCAACTCTTTAAGGAAGAAAATTGAGGAAATAATCTGAATTTCCAAAGGATTCTAGGAATACCCTGAAATTTCATCAGGTCAACAGATACAGATTTTTAACAGATACAGAATTTTAAGATACTGTAAATATGGCAAAATTATACTTTCTGTTGTTTCAGATGAAAGGACAGACAGAAGACATGTTTTAAAAATTTTATCCTTATCCACTTTTCCCTACATACAAAATTACATTCTGATCTGGAAATATATTTCATGGTGTCTATATTTTGACACTCTGGTTAAATTTAGGTTCCATCAAAGTTCCCTTTATAATTTCTATGGAAGTCCTCCATGAATTTTAATTGGTGGGTATTTTGTCCTATGTAAGCCAGGCTTTTCCCAAGTTGGTTTTACATATGGAGACACTTTCTGTTGTATACTTTAAATGTTAAGATAATATGTCTGGGGTGCCGGCGTAGCTCAGTTAGGCATCCTACTCTTAATTTCTGCTCAGGTTATGATCTCAAGGTCTTGGGATCAAGCCCCACATGGGGCTCCATGCTCAATGCAGATTCTCTCGTCCCTCTCTCTGCTCCTCTCTCTTCCCCTCGTGTGGTCTCTCTCCCTGTCTAAAATAAGTAAATAAATAAATAAAATCTTTTTAAAAATGTATCTATTCAGTGCCAGTGTTAAAAAATTCACCCTTGCTCACTTGGTAATACCTATTTCCCATAGGCTTCAAATGATTTGTCCTAATGCCTTTAACCATCAGTGAAGCAATTGTCCTAATTGTCTACTGAAATCATTCTTTGGCCAAATATCTTGGTTTGTTGCTTTTATACACATAACTATACATATACACCGGCCTTTTATCCTATTTGACCAGCTGAATGAGCCCCTGCTCTTTCCTAGAATTTTGTTAGATGTTGAAGATGGAGTGGTAAATAGAATTTAACATGAATTGCATTAAAAGAAACTTGTTAACTCCCGGCAGTAACTAATAGCGAACTTTTGCCTGGGACCATGGAAATTAAAAATATAGCCAATTTTGAATGCTTTTGTTTTGTTTGATCGTGCCGTCAAATTCTAGTTCCCAATGAAAGTAGGTCCAGATGATTATGTGACATTCTTTATATCTAGCTAAGAGATGCTAACTAGGAATTGTCTCTCTTTTCTTCTTTTCCCATTCTTCACTGATAGTGGCTAATTTAGAACTTCCTGTTTGGGGTAAAAAAAAAAAAAGGCAAATAATGTGATATGTAATGTCTACTCATTCATTCCTTCATTCAGTAAACAAAAAGGAATGTCAATTTGAAATTGATAGTCATTAATGGTAGCTGTGACATGCTAGTTCCCAAAATAATTTTGTTGGTATGAGTCTCTTAATATCTTTCACATATATTTGTCTTTTAGTAATACTGCCTACAATGCATATAGTTCCTGCCCTAAATTGCTTTCTACTAGGGTACTGAAATTTCTGTGTAAGAAAGAACGCTGCAATAGAGTGGTAAAAGGAGATTAGATATCAAGAAGATACTAAACTGAAGGATGAAGCAATTGTTTGATGGTGATAGGAGTAGAGATGGAGAAAGTGTTCAAAATATTTGGAAAAGGATTAGAAGGACTAGTTGTTTGAAAGGATAAATAAGCTGAAGAAAAGTGAATTTAGAAGTCTATGATGACTTGTTAATGTGTAAGTGCTTTGCAAGTATTTTTCATGAAAAAATTATTTTTCTAAATATTTTTCATGGTCATTTGTGAAGTGCCATTGGATTGGCATCAAGTAGGTGAAATTATTTAGATGTGGACCAAAAGAAACACAATGCAAATATTAAATGAAAGAATGAAATAGTTGGGAAAGAAGTGACTAGAAGTACAGATACACTCATTTCCTGAAATTTTAGCTGTTGATGGCTAATATTTATTTTGCAGTATCAGATATATTCTTAAATGTTTTACTCATATTAAATAGATTAATATTCATGATATTCTGTAAATTAAGCACTGTTATTTTTCCATTTTAACAGATGAAGAAATGAAGTCACTTAGTAACTAATCCAATGTTTTATAGCATGGCAGAGTGAGGATTAAACCGAATTTAAAGTCTAGAGGTTTATAGCCTGGTCTAGTAGTACCTGTACTCCATTGACTCCATATTTTAAATTTCTGAAAAGCTTTATAAGAGCAAGTACTACATATTCTTCTTTTTGAAAGCAAAATAAAAATATACATTAAAATTACATTTTTCTTATCTACTCCTGAAATACTTAATTTCTGGGACTATTTATGACTTTGATAATTACCTCGATATAATATTACATGTAGAATACTTACTACTTAATTTTATCCATATGAACAGATTATTTTTCTACTTCCTTGTATGGGAATTGGATGCAAGCTGAAATTCTATACCAATAAAACATTGTTAATGGAGGCTGATAATTCCTAGCAGAACTTGCCTCAAGTAAAGTTTTGATCTTTAATAACTTCTTATTAAACTGATTAGAAGAATTTGGGGGATAATTTCCTTAAAGCATTTATTTCTAAAGTCATTTTTAAATTGCATTATCATTTTCAAGTTGTGATCAGCCTGCATTATTTTTAGAAAAGCGGCAATTTGGAAAAATAATCTGTAGTACCAGACAATTTTTATCATAACCTTTTTAGTGACAGAAAACATAGCAAAATTAAACCTAACCAACAATTTTCAAATATTGTTTGTAGTATATTTGACTTTAGAAAACAAAATAGATAACTGTATATTTCTATAATCCCTTGAAGAATTATAATTTTAAAACTTTGTTAAGGAAACTGTAATTTTATTTTTTTATTTTTTTAAAGACTTTATTTATTTATTTGACAGAAATATCACGATTCATGATCCTGGGATCATGACCTGAACTGAATGCAGAGGCTTAACCCACTGAACCACCCAGGTGCCCCAAACACTAATACTTCTGTATTTAACCCAGAGCCTACCACTTAACTTAGTAGGTACTCAAGAAACATAAGAAGAATAAACAAATAAAAATCCATGTCTAAGATGTTTTTCTTGGTATATGGCTGTTATAATACATTTTGGCCATATTCTTTTTTTTTTTTCCCAGAGATTTTATCCATTTATTTGGCAGACAAAGATCACAAGTAGGCAGAGAGGCAGGGGCAGAGAGCGAGATGGGGAAGCAAGCTCCCCGCCAAGCAGAGAGCCCGATTCGGGGCTCAATCCCAGGACCCTGAGACCTGAGACCCCAGGACCATGACCTGAGCTGAAGGCAGAGACTTAACCCACTAAGCCACCCAGGCACCCTGGAAATTCTGTAATTTTAAATAAATCATCTAGTAGAGTGCTCTATAGACTTAACCTGCATCAAAATCATCTCAAAATCTTGTTAAAACGTTGATTCCTATTCCCTATCTCAGAGATTCTGATCCAGTGTGTCCAGGATGGGGCCCAGCATTGCCTTTCTGACAGGCCTCTGGGTGATGCTAATATTGCTGTTTCATGGCCCACATTTCACAGAGCATTGCTTTAGTTCACATTTAACTATCACAGTATCATGGTGAAATTAAGCAAAAACAAAACAATCAAAATATAAAAAAGAACCAGGTTTGTTCCCAACTTCAGTACTTCTTGTTTTGTATTTATTTATTTACTTTTTAAGCTGATACCTGGAAAACAGAAAACAGAAAAACAAAAAAACAACCCCAAAGTATTTTTTTGTGTGTGTGTCTTCTCTGAATAGTAAAAGACAAGCTCCACACATGTCTATGATGAAGAGTGCATCCAGTCAGCCTCTAGACATAAATGATCTAACACATGTGATTTACCTTTTAATCTTCATCCTTTCTGGCCATCCTTTTATCATTAGATCTAAGACACACTAATAGTGTTTACTAAAATTAGAAGCTTTAATAGAGAAATAACAAAGACAGGCCATGAGAACCAGCAATCTTAGAATTGTAATTTATATTCTAGTGGGAGCCATCTATGAAAAGGCTTATTTTAATTTAATCTTCAGTTAGGGGTCCTTTTTAAGAGTAAAAAATAAATACTGGAATAAGCTCACTAAGAGCAATACAGATTTTTAATATAGTTAGATTATAAGGTAAAAGCATTTTGCAAGTTTCTCAAAACTTATGATCCCACACAAGTTTAATGGCCATAAGTCATTAGTTGAGAACATTTTTTCTGAGAAATGTATATTAAACAAAAATGTGAATGGAAAGCAACTGTTTCAAATATTTTAAACTGTGGAACTTCATGTTAACTGTTTCTTCTCATTTGAAAAGAAAAGAATAATATATTCTAGGTTTAGAATTTCTCATATTGCTCATTTTTTCCTTATTTTTTAAATTAACATATATGTATTATTAGTCCCAGGGATACAGGTCTGTGAATTGCCAGGTTTATACACTTCACAGCACTCACCATTGCACATACCCTCCCCAATGTCCATAACCTCACCACCCTCTCCCTGGCCCCCTCCCCGCAGCAAACTTCAGTTTGTTTTGTGAGATTAAGAGTCTCTTATGGTTTCTCTCCCTCCTGATTCCATCTTGTTTCATTTATTCTTTTCCTACCCCCCAAACCCTCCATGTGGCCTCTCCACTTCCTCATATCAGAGAGATATTAAGATAGTTGTCTTTCTCCGATTGACTTATTTCGCTAAGCATAATACCCTCTAGTTCCATCCACGTCATCGCAAATGGCAAGATTTCATTTCTTTTGATGGCTTCATAGTATTCCATTGTATATATATATACCACATCTTCTTTATCCATTCATCTGTTGATGGACATCTAGGTTCTTTCCATAGTTTGGCTACTGTGGACATTGCTGCTATAAACATTTGAGTGCATGTGCCCCTTCGGATCACTACATTTCTATCTTTAGGGTCAATACCCAATAG